>JAOWAP010006395.1:0-40296 GCA_028565235.1 Hypoxylon lenormandii
CGATCTCCCCCATCAGCGCCTACTTGGCCGCGGCCCCGACCCCGACAGGTGGGGGGAAGTCTGAGAGCACATCTACATGTCGTAAATGGTCCCTTCAGATGAGGCGAGCATGCCCAGACCCCAAACTCAACTAAGGAAGAGATCTGAGCTTTGGTGCAGAGGAGGGAGGGAGATTAAGCCCCTAGAAAGGGGTTTTATTTTCTTTATCTGACATTATCATTGTACTACGTCGAAAGGTGGCCCCTGCGCGATGATCCATGTGGACCTCGACGCGAGAAGACGCGTTTGATATTTCCTACGTCACTTAGTAACCTCCACTATCAACTATCGGTGTTCTTCGTTCATCAATAAGCCTTTTTTCAATCAATATTGATCACAGGCCTCTTCCGCATTGCTTCTCCTGCGTTCGGTTGTGTATTGCGTACTATCTTGAAATTAGGAGATATGAGTGACGCGTTAGCCAAGGCCCCGGACGATGTAGTCCGCGCCATTCTAATGTATCTCTGTTCGGATAAGGTCATTAACCGGAAAGCGAATGCATATCTAAGAAGGTTTGCTAGCAAAACAGACTCGCAAACTTCAAACAAATCGAAGACGAGCGAAACCAATACCCGAAAGCGAAAAGCCACAAAAGAAATCCACATATGTGTTCAATGCCAACAACCGTTCTACGAGGATGAGAATAACGCGCAGGCTTGCAAGTTCCATGATGGTATGTGGCCCCGTCTAACTTTTATCTCCATTAACCTTGTCTGTGGCGCTGACTTTCCTATGCAGGTGAGCTAGAGGTCGACGACGAAGACGACTTCTGGGCTGATCACGACGAGAATTGTCACGGTGAGATTGACACCGAATCGATGCGCGAGGAATACCCCGATGGCTTCGCTTGGGACTGCTGCGGGAAAAAGGGCAGTACAACTGGCTGCGTACGAGGCCCTCATATGGCAACAGGTGCTAGCAAAGGTCGCTACGGGGATGAGTCTGGATCTGAGTAGCGGCAAATATTCCAACAGTAACCGCCGCTCAGCCGAGTTCGAATGGGTCAATGTTGTAACCTAGACCAACAACCAATGCTTCCAGCTGTGAGATTTTGATTACCCAGGACCCGACACGCCTCCAGCCGGAAACAGGAAGACATACTATGACTGCTATCAGATGACACTCAAACGTTTAATATTCGACGCATGATTTTTACTCCTCACTAGATACCCTGTGCGCCGTCGAAGAGGTGCGCCATGGGCACAGCTAGAATCTTCTACTAGAAGGAGAAAGATTCATCGTACCACGACCGTATTTCATGTGGATCACAGGCTAGGAGTGCAAGACCGTGAGACCGTGAGACTTGACAAACAGCGCATCTTCGCAGTTACGAATATGGCTTACGAATTTGATTTCACATGATGTGAAGTTAGCACAAGCCTACGACCAACCTGGCGCATTGAAATCGACCAGTAAGAGTACCCCAGACTCGTATCGGATCAATGGCTTCATGCTTTATGAAATCCCAAAAAGTAAGTTGCAGTCCATTTCTTCCAATTCGAACATCCAGTAGTCGTCTCCACTTATCGTTTTCCCCTATTATTTCCCCTACCAGGAACTCCCCCCTGGACATGCCTTACTCTATAACGCGCTTCGTACAACCCACCGGGGTAGGGAGTGTTAAACACCTCCACACACCCACTTCTTGCCTTTCATGGCTAGTATGTATTTTGCCAGTAATTTTGTATGGGATAGTACATGTGGCAAGTGCCAGCACAGAATATCAAAAATATTCAAAAGTGCTGTCAATTAAGTTAGCTGCTGTTTACCAGCATTATCTTTATCATTTACTATTCTATCGTATATTGAAAGTGATAAGAAGACTAATAGATCCTCAGGGACTGTTTCCCGTGTACTACCCCATACAAAATTACTGGCAAAGTACATAAGTGGGTGTGTGGAGGTGTTTAACACTCCCTACCCCGGTGGGTTGTAGACGTCGGCATCATATTTGCATGCTTTCCTGATTTCTATTTCTCTACTATAGCCCTTTTACGCGTTAGGAGGGGTGGGATCTTTCGTCCACCTGCCAGGTCAAACTATCGCAACCTCCGAGTGGCCGCGTTGGCGAAGTTCCCGTCGTGACTAGCAGCAAAGCAATGGTTGACGCTGTGTAACATTTCCAACGTACAGACTAGGAATTGACAAAAACTGTTGCATATGCTTTCACAACAACACAGCATACCAGAACAGAAAGTCAACATGTCTCGGACAAGTGTAACCATTACTAGGAGTAGCTGATTACCATTCCCTCAGCTCATTTCCTGGACCAAGGAATATCGGGCTTATCCATGCCTTAGAGTCTTTCGATAGACTGCGAACTTGTTCTTCGTCAACCTCAATTCCCAAACCAGGTCCGCTCATCAGATTGATGTACCCATCCGTCACCTTCCACACCTCAGGATTTAACGTGTAGCTGTCCAAGTCCTGCCCACCAACGTTGTAGTGGATGCCAAGACTCATCTCTTGAATCACAAAATTCGGGGTCACAGCGTCGATTTGGATGTTTGCAGCCAGCGCTATTGGACCCAGTGGACAATGTGGCGCCAGCGCAACATCGTAAGTCTCGCAGGCCGAGGCGATCCGACGCATCTCGGATATCCCACCAACGTGGCAGATGTCCGGCTGCAAGATATCCACGCACCCGGATTCTAGGAATGGCTGCACGTCCCACCTGCTATGGAGACGTTCACCGAGAGCGATCGGGCAGTGTGTACGAGCAGCTATGTCCTTAATCCCGCCGATATTCTCGCTCAACAGAGGTTCTTCGACGAAGAGCGGATCGTAGGGCTCCAGTTTGGCGATTAATTGCTTTGCCATTGGCTTGTGCACGCGCCCGTGGAAGTCTACCCCGGCATCAAGCCCCAAGGCCTTCACCGCCTTCACACGTTCCACGCATTCATCTAGTTTTCGGGGGGAGTCGAGCCATCCTAGATCCTCGGTTGCGTTCATTTTGACAGCGTTGAAACCTTGAGCTTTGCGTGCGTTTCTGTCTGGCGTTGGTATATTGAAACATCAACGTACCCGGGGAGGAAATACTTACGCCTGAACTTCTACGTCGCTCGGACGATCACCCCCTATCCACGCGTATACTCGCAGTTTATCTCGAACCTTTCCGCCAAGTAGGTGGTAGATTGGCACATTTAATTTTCTAGCTGATTGCCTTTAGCAGCCTAGCTCTTCCGAGTCGTTCGAACTATTCCGTACCTTTCAAGTCCCACAATGCAATATCTATGCCGCTTAAGGCACTCATAAGGACTGGGCCCCCTCGGTAGAAGCCACCTCGATACGACAATTGCCATATATGCTCGATGTCCCTGTAAACTATAATTAGGGGGAAATACAAAACCAAAAGGTCAAGAAATTGTTGTAGCAGCTCACTCGGCTTCATGACCTAGATATCGACCTGCCCACGCATCAAGACAACCTTCCACTGCTTGGGTGTGCCCCTCAAGCGATGCCTCTCCCCATCCTACACAGCCAGCGTCGTCTGTGATCTTGACGAACAGCCAGCGCGGTGGAAGGCGGAAGTACTCTATCTTTGCAATTTTACCCATGACGTCGATAGGATGTGTCTATGCTCTGCACGACCCGCCAGATGAACTTGAAATATCTAGGAATTACTCTTTAGTTGAGGGGTATAAGATAGATGTAAAAGGGGCATCTCATATGCGGGGTGACTGTCCAATGGCGTCCCTGCCCACATTGGATCGTTTTCCTAATTCGTCGGAATTCGCGGATGGTACCATACTGGGTCATTATTTCGGTCTTAGATATCCCTTTAGCTAACCTTACGTTAAACATCATGGCATTATATCTCATCTTCCAATCTGTCTTTTTCGTCAACATCTAAGGAAGTGTTCAATCAAGCCACCAGTTAATATGAGAGTTGCCTACCGAGGTACCTTATAAGATTCAACTGGCTGAGCCCCTGACTTTAGCATTGAGGTCATTTTTTAATGGTAGAGAGGTATGACACCTGGCTAAGAATAGAACCTTAGACACGATAGTAGAGCTATCCAAGTTCCAGCTCAATGGAGCAATACCGCATATTACACAAGCCAAGTTCTTCGAATGAACACCTATCTCCCAAGAGGTCGGTATTCGCTTGTTTGATGGTTTTAACTCCATGTCTGCTTAGGAAATTATTGTATATCGTGATGGTAAGAAAAGCGAACTTCATCTCATAGCTACCAGGTACCTAGCCTAAAAATTACTTTCTCCTTTCATATTCTCCCCGTCATACCGCCTGCCTCGGGAAAGTATCACTCACCTTTGGCCCTTTAGCGGCGTTGATATGTGTCTGAATATGGAACTTAGATACTTCTATATGTATACCTAGGTACTCTCATTAGCTATCTGGGTAATACAATATAACCGTTGAAAGACCCCCGGCAACTGATTGTCTTAGTCATATAAAGTCCTATCATCTGGCGAGCACCTATCACCTAGGAAGTTAGGATTGTTCCGTCAAGAGCGGTATCTAATTCGGTAACTCTATTCACTATAGAAGGGTTTCATTGGACGAGAAAATGGGTCGGAGAACGCGATGCAAGGGGATGACAATGACGGTGCCTAGAAACGTAGTTGCTAGGTACTTCGATCTCACTTGATATCATTTATCGTATTATAATACCTTATACTTACTTTTAGCCCTAGGTAACTTGGCAGCTATAAGCTTCCGTTTCATCTTCATATTTGGTACTCTCGTGAGCTTATAGGTCTCCTTGGCGTTGGTGTGGTCCTGCGGGTCGGATATCAGTCACTAATATATCCTGTCATGTGCAGGTTATACTTATACTATCAGACGTAAATACAAAAGAGTCTAAGTAGGTCCTTTTCAAATAATATAAAAACAGGAGGCAGGGTAAGAAGATGAAGTCCGAGGTTCCATTTCTTTTACTATCTATAGACAGGGATCGGGAAAGAGAGCCCGTGGACATCTCTGGACCACTTATATACTGCCTTGCAGGAGGTATCTATTAGAATATTGTACTACGTAATACTAAGCTTGACTGTTGTGGTCATGGTTACCTAGGTAGGCACGTGCGGCGGGTGACAAGCCTTCGCGGCGGTATCAGGATAGACTGCGAGGGACTATCGTCGTTGAGCTGCCTTCGAAGGAGCTGGCCATACGTGCCCAAGGAGTGGATTATCTTACTTGGTCAAGTTTAAGCGACCTAGTGTAACATTTCGCTAGTTATCAGCAGCGGCCATGTTAAATGCAGATGCGTCCTTGACGCAGTAGTACAGTGCAGGACCATACTCCTAAACCGCCAAGTGAATGCGGATTGAGTTCCAGACTCTTCAGCTCGCATGCCAATACTTAGCATAGCAAACGTGATTGGTTGCAAGTACATATATCGGTTTATAGTCGAATGCAGACTATCCGTTGCCGTCATGACAGCTCCTGTCATACTTCAAGGGTGTATCAGATGCATCTTGATTACTCTAAGTCTTTAGATCGGCGCCCCCGAAGCCCCATCATCGTATTCCCCTGCAGTCTAGATTCATAAAGTCTAGGAGGTAGGTAGCGATGGATTATTATTATGGACACAGCTCGGATTCGTGTAATGACGAAGGTGGTGTATAGTTTGAGTATATCTCTGCCTACCCTGCCATATACTAGGTACCTGCGAGTACGTTGAAGGATCAGATGGAATTGATATTGATAATTATCATGAGTAACAACCTTGGAAGCATGCTGCTAGGTACCATGGAACAGGTTGTCACTTGCGCAATCTCATCTTATCAAATTTAGTCAGAGTTCGAAGAGGAGGAATTGCTACCCAAGGCAGAGTCTATAATGTTACGACAGAAGAAGTGCGTTTAGTCTTCTCTGCAATCCTTCCGGCAGATGGTACGCGACCGAGCCGGTGGACCTATAGGAGCGTGTCGATACTTCTCCGCATTAACCAGGCGGGCCAATTACGTCGGATCTGCAGCATAGCACGGCGAAAAGAAAAAGGTGACAAGACAACGCGACGAAGGGTCACGTTTTCTGATAGATCAGCGGGGAGGAAGGGGAGATTCATCTGGGGATCAGCAACCAACGTCGACGGCGCCGGTAGGAATTCATGATAAGCTGCGGCCTAGCTGCAGATGTCAAGGCGCTGGATTCCTCTAGACGCTTTGCTTTATCTCCGTTATCGGGCGTCGTACGTACCATAACCCGAGCTACACCATCGGAGATAACGTCGCATGGAGACATGGCGACGTGCCGGCAACACGAGAACAAAGATAATGTTTGAGTACCTAGTGTAGGAGGCTCAGTCATCGGTCCTATTTGGGCTTGACGGCCGGTATATCTTTTCACGTGAATTCTATCAGCCTATTCAGGAATGCTGTGTTATAGGAAACCACCCACCTACCAAGGCATTCTGCTGTGAAACGTACCTATACAGTATGTATAGTAGTATATGCGTGTGTGTAAGTCATTATCAACCATCGGCGGGGAAGTTTATGTAGACAGAAAACCGGATAGAGTGCCGCACGGGAAGCTCTCAGTCTTCTCCAGACTTATCGGCTTCCTGGTCGTGTAATGGAGCTAATGCGTACCTAAGTGACTCTCGGTATTCGGTTTCTGTTTTCAAGCTCCATCAACTTGCACATCGCGGCTCTTCCTTTCCCAGGTGGCATCGCATCTCGTAGTTTGGATGCCGCTTTAGGTACGTCCGGTAACGCTGGGTTGCCCCTCCACACCTTTCAGGCTGATAGTCGCCTTCATCAGGGCGAACCACGTAAGTTCACGAGTAATACCTATCGAGATAGAGTTTAGATTTGCCTTGCTGATTGGAGAGATGCCCGATCTGAGGACGGACCAGCACGTCCTCGTTGCTGGTTCCACTGCGGTGCTGCTTTATTCTTCAGAAAGTTGGCATGTCTACAAACTCATGCCTTGCCTATCTAGCATCACGATACCCAATCGTCGGCTTCAGTCGTCATAGATGATTACTGCGATAGATTCCGGGGCCCCGTAGCTTTTCTATTGGCGAGATGGAGCAAGCTATTGGTTAGAGTCAAGGTCCTAGAGATAAGGACTATATGGAACCGGCGCTGGCTTCGCGATGATAAATGGAAGCCTCTAAGACGCTTTTCAGGTCCCGTCGTTGACCCAACATCCATCTCTATCTGATCTTCCTTTCGCACCCGCACCCGAAGATAAACCCCCGCTATTAGACGGGGCTCTTCCTCTTTGTTCTGATACATAGATACCTCGCATCCACATTATCAACATGGCAGCTGCTGCAGTGCTACCAGTATCCGTTGAGCAGAAGCGGAACTGGTCCCCGATTATCACGACACCTGCAATGTCGAAAACGGGAAATGATGCGTTTGATCCTGCGCAACACCTTGCCTTCAAGGAAGTCCCGAAGGTGTACACCATGAAAGACATAGGCCTACCAGAGGATACCGGCGTATCCACTGTTGCCGTCTCGGAGCCCTTCCCTTTGTTTACACAAGAGGCCGTGATGAGGATGAGGCAAGAGGTCCTGAGCCCCGAGGTGCTTGACAATTGCCAATATTCCAGCAATTTGGCCCAGTGTCAGCTAAGAGGGTTCGCAAACAAGTACGTTGCTTCGTTGGTCCGGCCATTCAGCATATTAACCCATAAACTCTAGATACGCTCCTTTCGTGTATGACGTATGGAAGAGCCCAGAGACGTTGGCGATCATATCCAAGGTGGCTGGTATTGACCTTGTGACGGAGATGGACTTCGAGATCGGCCACATTAACATCTCAGTCAAATCGGAGGCGGAAAAACAAGAGGAGCTTCAGGCATTCAGCGACCGAGCTCAGTATGAAGCTGACGAGGGCATCGCTGGCTGCCCCTGGGAAGACGACAAGCCCATCGTGGATTGGCACACGGATAGCTACCCATTTGTCTGTGTGACTATGCTCAGCGACTGCACAACCATGATCGGGGGCGAAACGGCCCTTCGTACTGGAACAGGCGAGATCATGAAAGTGCGGGGCCCACAAATGGTGAATATTTCCCTACTTATCTTCGCCCTAGAATAAGAAGTCACTAACGATGAGACTAGGGATGCGCGGTGGTGCTGCAGGGTAGATATATCGAACATCAGGCTCTGAGGGCTCTCGGCACGGCGGAACGCATTAGCATGGTGACGTCGTTCCGGCCGCGGTGCCCGAAGGTGCGCGATGACACGGTCCTAACGACCGTGCGCCCCATCTCGAATCTCGCAGAGCTGTATAACCAGTTCAGCGAGTACCGCCTGGAGATCCTCGAGGAGCGCATTCGCCAGCAGCTGAAAGAGCTGCGCGAAGCCAACAGCGCCGGCCGCAAAGTTGCCACGCGCAAACTTAAGACCTTCTTGCAGGAACAAGAGAAGTTTCTCGCCCACATGAATCGTGAGATGGTCGATGACGAAGAGGTCACTCGAGGTAACATCGACGACAGCCATCTACTCAAGAAGGCCGCAGAAGCGGAGGCGACGGCAACCAAGAAAGCCGAAGCAAAGTCTAGGAAGCGACCGAGGCGATCCTAGAGGCGAAGCCGAGTGTGCTTGAGTGGAAGCAATAGCTCCAACCAATATCCAGATAGGATAATATTCTGCTTTAGCGAAAAATCAGCTTGTATGAGAGAATCTCAGTTGGAGTAGGCATGAGATCGTTAGTTTGCATAGCCTTGAAGCCGTTGTCATTCATTTGAATTATTTGAATTAGCATTGCAGCGTTCGACTGACCAATTCGAATTTTAGCTTAATCGATATTGATATTGCACTTGCGCATCATTTACATGATACATGATACATGATACGTGATGTAGTGAAGATTCGCTCTAGTTGCATTTCATAGATTTAATTCGATGTGGGACCTAAGGTAGTGGCATAGATAGACCTATGACAAAATGTATGAATCGGAGCATTGGTGCAGCAGTCGAAACTCCACGAGAAAAGCGCCTACGATGTTTCGACGCTGTCGTTCAATACGGCGGGGGTTCATCGGTGAAGGTAGCTTGTGCATTTGCGTTGCTATTGGCGATGTGCGAGAAGATTCGCTCTCTCGCCCTTTGCAGTTCTTCTCTTGCTGTCTTCAACGCCGCGGCATGGACATTCGTCTCTTGCTCGGCCTCGCCGCATCTTGATTTAGCTAGGGCAAGCTGGTCGAGCAGAGCGTTGCGAGCCCGGTAGAGCCCCGCCTGAGAATCCTTGATTTTATCATGGAACGCCATGTCAGTAAATATGTTGTCGAAGAAGACGTCACTCATTAGGCTACCGTGTGCGATGCTGACAGTCGGGAGATCTTGAACCTTTGGCGACATACGCTGCGCCTGGCGTACAAGCGAGAGCATCTGGCCGACCTGATTCTCGGCGTTATCGAGGCAGTTCCGTTCCATCATGTCGCTGAACGTTCCGCCGCCAAACATGTCCATCCGACTGTGACTTAAGGCGTCCTCGGTGTAATTTAGAGCGCCATAGAGCCGTTCCTTAGCTTCTGCGAGTAGACGTATTACTTGAAGCTCTGTCTCCATCGCTACGCGAGAGTTGTGGTATGCCTGTAAAGCGTCCTCGGCATTCCTCTCTGAACAATCCTCGTCGGGGAAGGCAGGCGTAGGGCCCTGGAATATGCTGTCGTACAGGCCGTCAAGCTGCTGTTGGGCCTCTGCATGGCGGTTTACTTCTGCTTCGAGATCGCACTGCACTTCCAAGGCTTTAGAGCGCAAGTTTCTGAGGCTTTCCTCTTGTTCTTTGGCTTGGCGTTCCTCCTGCAAGACGGCAAAGTATTCTCGCTCTTCTTTCTCGGCCCTAGCCTCGAATTTGTCGATTTTACCACTCACGCGATAGCTAAATCGTCTCATCACAGAGTCGCGATATTTCTTGTGCTCTTTGAACTCCTTGACTCGTTGCTTGTCCAACGCAGCGATGCGCTTTTGGGTGGTGGAGAGCTCATTATTGAGATCGCTAATGTAATGCCTCTGATGTTCCAAGGCTGGCGGCGCATGGTCCGTCTCGGACAGAATAGCTAACAGTTCGCTATTACGAGGGGCCGCTTCTCTAATCTTGCTTGTGATCGTGGCCATTCTAGGCGGCGTTGATAGAATCTTGAATTCAAGGCAGGCCCGGAGTATGAAAAGGTATTGAATTGATATATGGGGGGTATTATGGAAAGGCAGGGAAATGTTACTCCATGCTGGTCATTTCACTGTCTTTGCGTCTTTCGTTAAATATCTACCTGGTAGAGGTAGTTAGTGGAAATGAAGCCCGAACACTGCCACATTGAGGCAGCCTTTCTGAATTTTAGGACCTGGAGATTGAGGCAAACGCGACCCCTGTCTTAGCTCGTACAGGCAGACCTGGCAGACACGTTAGGGCTGGTTAGGCTCTTAAAGAGGGGCCGCAGCAACGTTATGGCTGTGTCGTCCCCCCAAGTTAGTGACGTCAGAAGAACTTAGGTACAATTAGATTGGTATTGTACCTCCTAATTTTAGGTAGCCTTAGCACCTTAGCATCGCCCTGTCGCCACGGTCGCATTTTCATTATTCACCCATTCCGTACCTAACTTCGTACACCTCACCGTTTGGCCTTTTTCTTCCTCATCACCTCCTAAGTTGTCCATTCTTAGCGCATGCAGCAGCCGCTGTTGCAACTACAGCGCAGAATAAAGAAACCCCTAGCTTACGTTAGTACTTACGTGCTTAGGTACTCACGAGGTTTAGAATGCGATTAGTTCTCTTCTCACCGTGGCTATATTCGAGTCCGCGGACGTATGCTGCCTGTATCGCTGCTCGCGCAACCTGTGGTGCTTCGTCAAGGTAGTCAAGCCGTGACATAGCTTGTTTGATAATCTTCCCGTGTGGTCAGTACCTATCAGAGTCTACTCTCGTCTTGTCTTTCGATGGACGCTTCGAGGTGGATTTACCTGTTCAGCCTCAATCCCGTCTATGCCCAAGTCGCGCAACCTCGACGCCAGGTCTACAGGCGTAACTGCTTGCATTACCGCATTACACGCAGCCATACCCAAAATAGACCCAATCGGTATAGATAGGTATAAGCCAGAGATGGCTACAGCCTTGTCTTTAGGCTCTATTGCCGCTTGAAGGGCGACAAAGACCGCATTCAAGGACATGCCCGTTCCAAAACCTCTGTACCACGGTAAGCGAAATCCTGTCGTTGCAAACGGCATGCACATACCCGGGTATGATGTAGAGTGATTCCGCCCAGTTCGTATGCCCCTTCCATCTAAGTATGAGAAGCCCATAGCTAATAAAGGAGATGGCTCCAGCGAATACGAGTGGCGCCTTGAAGTAGCCGGTTCTTATGGCATCCATATCGTATTAGCGTCATATCCAAATGCCCACAAGATTGAGTGGTCTGGGTGAGGGCTACCAACCTTCCTATCCATGCACCTGTCAAGAGAGCTCCGACTGTATTGCCAATTACGGCCGGCATCAGGTGAGCTCCGGCGACAGTACTAGATGTTCTCTCCGTAACTTGGAAGTACAGCGGTACAGAAACCATCATCTTCATGCGTCAGTAATTCCTACCCATAGACAAACTGAGTTCGGGGGACATACTCCAATTTGAGCCGCAATTTGGCAGGCCATGATGAGATAGCTAAAGACCACCTCTTGATTCTTTAGCAGCCTCAACGGAAAGATCGGTTCCTTGGCCCATCGCATTTCTGTCACGGCAAATAACCCTAGTAGGATAACTCCTAATGCGAAGAGCAACGGAACTACTGGACTTGTCCACGGCACCCTCTGCCCAGCAATTCTCAGGGGTAACAACAAGGCAAGCAGCCCGCTACCTAAGAGTGAGGCACCCAGGAAATCTATCCTGGCTAGGCGGCTCTTCGAAGCATCGGCATTGCCCCGGTTCTGTCCCGTCGTGAGGTTAGGAAGCACCATTCCACAAAGGACCATAGCGAGCAGAAATATCGGTGCCTGCCCTAGAAATGACCTTTAAATAATCGTTAGACTTGATTCACGTGTCCATGTCCGACCCAAAGCTATCAAAAACTAACCATCGCCAGCCGATCGTGTCAGCGAGGAAACCACCCACAGGGCCACCTAGACTTCTCCCGACTGTGGCAACAACATTAAGATAACTCTGCCATGAAGCTATGTCTCTTAAAGGGGCCAAGTCTGGAGGGCCGTTAGCACCCCTGAACAGGCTAAGCTCAGATACGATACGTCTCGGCTCACTCACCTGATATTATCACGGCCGCCAAAGCCATCATACCGGCCCCTCCACTACCTGAGATGACACGACCAACTATGACCTGCCACATCGACTGGCCAACACCACTACGCGGGGATATATCATAAGTATTCGCACTTAAGTTCTAATGTCCGTTTGAGACTCTTACATCAAAGCACTAGATCGGATCAGCTGGCCAGATACCCTGAAGATAGGGGTTTAAATGAGTAAGCTTACGATCCAATAGCGAAAAGCGCATAAGAAACCAGCAGTACGGACTTCCGGCCATATATATCACTGAGCTTGCCGTACTGCGATCCATTTGTCAGATATTAGCCCACACAGGTAGTGGTTAATAAGTTCATCAATACCTACCAAAGCTTGAGTTGCTGCTCCGGCCAGAAGAAAGCTAATGAATAGCCAGGTCGAATTTTCCAGGTCATTAAATGTGGACGCAATAATTGGATGGGTCGCGATAACCAGCGAACCATCTGCGCTCGCCGTAAATACCCCTTTCAAGAGCGTAGCAAATTAGCTGAGGATTGCGACCTACGACCTAGCGTATTCCCAACTTACCAACAAGTAGAGCTACCACAACTCTAGCGATGAAGCCATTGCTATATGCCGCTTGAACTGGCGTGCTCGTGGTCGTATCTGGTTCATATTGCTCTTCCTCGTCGGACTTTGCGGTAGTCCCGTAGAGCCTGGGAGGAGAAGGGCTGTCATGGAGGCTGCTACTAGAGGACTGACTAGAATCGTCATCACTGGAGACGCTCCCGGATGTATCTGGCTGTAGTAGTCTAGTAGTCTCGTCAAAAGGTACTTTTGAACCAGTAGAAAGTGACATGTCTGCTTCTGGTGGCTACAACGCAGATGACCCTTTTTGGAAAACAGATATTTCGATTGAGAACCCAAGGCTGGGGTATTAAAAGCAAATGATACCAGGCAAATCAATTCCCGGTTCTGCATCTGAAGTTGCGAGCACGCCATACCCCTTGCACCACACATCATTAACGCGCGAAGTGCGTGAGCGACACTTCATATCAATGCAGCATTTCATTCGTCGAGCAACTACGCCAAGAAATAGCATTGGCTTCGCAGCTTCGCAGTTTTTGAAGACGTAGCTAGCGCCAGCAATAGTTTCGATGCCTCATATTATCGGCCCTAGACTCACCATTGAGTCTTAGAAAAGCCATAGTGAGCACAAATATTTCTGTATTATCTCGGGGCCGATTCGACCGCTAACATGGATGCAACGATGTCATCCACTTTCCGTTGACACTTTTTCCAAATATACATTCCACGCAAGCGGCTGGCTCTTATGCTATAACGAGCTGTCTATATCTAACTGATAGGTCTTAAATCACGTAAACATCTGCTGGAGTGTTGCTGCGAAAAGCGCTCTGTGTATATACCAGGTAGATACCTATTGACCCCCTAGTTGCTATCAACCCTTACAAAGTTAAGTGCTTATACCTCAAGGTATAGCAAGGAATTGAACTCGTGTCCTTTGTTCACACTCGGCACTGAGCCCTGTCCTCGGCATATCCAGACAGGATCTGCGCGGTCCTCTTTGGGCTCCGTGGCTGGAAATCGCAGGGAAATGGTAAAGGTTCCAATATGACGTGAGCATTAGTAGCTTCGCTGTCAAAGTCGATTGCTCTACCCGTTTTTGGACACATCTTTCTCTTCAAGTGGAACGCCCATAGAACACCCGCGCCCGAGACGAACATTTCGTCGTCCACGATATGCTGACCGAGGCATGTTCTACGGCCCCACCCGAAAGTGTGCATGCCTACACCATCGCGGAAGTTGGGATATCGTGAGAGAGGCTCCTGGTAAGTTGGCCATTCCTTCTCCAAGTAGCGCTCAGGATGGAATTTCTCAGGATCCGGATATCGCTCTACGACGCGGTTCATGCTCCTAAAGCACCGAGTCAGTACCTCCTGATACCCCTTCTGTCTGCCTCCCTCCTAGGCTCTTAGGCAATCTAGGACTGACTTACCACTCGCACGCTAATATTATAGTGCCTTTCGATATTATTTCTCCTCGAAATTCGTCATCCTGCTCGGCCTGGTGGGGAACGCCTACCAAGAATATGAGCAAACCACCTAGGTCTTTATATATCACGGGCAGTAACTTACCAAGAGGAACGCCAGATCTCCATCTTAGTGTCTCCTTTAGACACGCCCGGACCGTAGGCATGTCAGGTATGTCAGCTGCTGTCGGCATACGATCGCCACAAACCCGGTCGATTTCATCCTGGGCCTTCTCCTGCCACTCCGGGTGCAGCATCATGGCCATAAGAAAGAACTGCAGTGGACCAGAGATGGTTACCACGCCCACGAGATTCTGGAACCCTAGCATACAGCTTGCGAATTCTTCTTCCTGGTGAGACTGGTCTAGGCTGAGGTTGCCTTGATTTTGGAGACCAGTGAAGTATCGGTTCGACCAAGTGCTCGGGGCGAGGTCACCTCGAAGGAATTTCTGCTTCGCGGTATGGAAGGAATTAAGCCACCAGGATCTCTGCTGGTCTTCACGTGCTCTCTCATACTTCTTCCAGGGGTTGAACGCCCAAGGTATTGCCCATAGTGGTGTCATAGTATTGACGATTGGTCCTGACACAGACATCTGTGTCAAGGTGCAATCAGCACTGGCTGCATTCTCCTTGCCTATGGAAGCATCATCCCAAGCAAGTCTGCTCATTATGCGGCCGCAATGTTCTCGGGTGTTGGCATGAAACTTTTCGGGATCGAGAAGGAGAATTGCAAGATATCGTTTAACCTCGCTCTCAATAACGCCGAAGAAATGGTGTCGGTGAAAATCAGCCATGGCAGCGTGGACCCATTTCCTCTGGCGCGTCCATATGTCTTTAGGGATTGCATGTCAGTAGGTAACAACGTGACCGGGTACATGTTCCATACCATGCCTATCCATCAGCGCAACATAACCTGGCCCAGTCTTGTGGTCAAAAAGAGCCCTAATCTGAGGGCGCCCTGAGTAGATGTGACCCCTTTTGACAAGAAGTTCCTCGGCAATCTTCTCATCCGAGATTATAATAAACTGTTGTCCCAGCATCGAGGTTCGGTAGATAGGTCCGTATACATCTGCCCACTCTTTGAATTTCTTCCACATGCAAAACCTATCCAAATCATGGACTCTCCCAACAATAGGGAACTGTCGAGGCCCGGGGATGCCATTGTTTGAGCGTGCATTCCTCTTTCTCCAAGAGAGTAACTGACGTAGAATAGAGAATAGGAGGCTCGGTACGGCCAAGTAAAAAATTAATATTCGAACACCTTCCATGCTGGGTATACTGGATATCTAGAATGAGTGGACATATACTTCAAGGCAGAGACAGCAGGTAGAGATCCACCGTTGATACTTATATCGAGCATCACTTCGTCAGTCATAGCGCAATCCATAGCGCAATTCAATCGCTGTGCATATGAAATTGTAATATCCGAGTTCTCTCAAGTCTAGAGCGCATTGCCTCACGAAAACTCTCATTGAAATATGTCACCGCACCTAAGCCTCCCAGCTTGGCACAGCAAGCATCTATTCCGAGCCCAATAATAGTTGCTACTCTAGGGTCGAGCCGGATAAGGGGAAGGATGCAGGTCACATGGATCAAATCATCGCCAACATTGGGAGAACTTTTGGGTTAGTTCTTACTATCCCTACATCTTCACCAAAATAAAAATGGGGTTTTCGCTAGTCGTGATTCGTATGAGTGTCGTTTACATCAACGCCGTACGATAATTGTTTAATCAGCAACAGCCAGTCGACGTCTAGATTAATGACCCAACGCCGAATAGGCTGCGTAGATACTTATCGTGGAGTGGTTACCTTGCTTGCTGAAAGACTAACAGTTCGCTTCCAAGCCTGCCGGTGTTGGCAGTCCATATGTCTTCGTATATAATAATCCTAGCTCGTTACTAGTCATGTCAGGGTAATAGTGCCGTGTAATCCTCACGAACAGCTTACGTGACTCAGATTGGATCAAGAACTACTAGGTACCTAAGTACCTGGATAGTTAATACAGGATACAGAATGTTTCAGCCTCGGAAAGACCGCCTCTTGGGGATGTCCGGCCATTGCTTTTGTCAAGGTATCTTGATTAGCACGGCACTGTACTCAGGGCTTTGTTCAAGATAATGCGATAGCACGTCAAGGTAAGTTCCGTCTCGTATCCAATAGCATACATAATTAGGGCTTATATTCATTTATCTCTTGACCGTCTTGGTCTTGCTGCAATACCCCAAGGATTGAGATTGGCTTTGTTGAATTCCCGACGTCACACAATTCATGTCCGAGCGTGCGGAAAGCTGCTGCTTGCAGCGAGCATATGCCCGTTTTCCCATGAATAGTCACGGGGGCACCGAATGTATAACTCTGGAAAAGTCTATAGTATTGAGGCATACCTAGAATCTCCATCCCATTGGAGAGTTATCTAGGTACCCATCAACCCTAGGTATGTTGAGAATAGCAACGACCACAATGGCTAAGTTCGTAAACTCGTCGTGGTTTACTACTTAGGTAAATACGAACAGTTAGACTCTAGTTTCTCTAAATGCAATTATCTCTACCTAAGCTACAGTACCAGTAGGTATCAAAATCGGGCGAGCATATAAGATCATTGATGATTAAAGTTACTTTCCCTTAAATCACGTACACCATTCCCAGTACAAGATAAGACGATGCACGTTATCAGCCAATAGGGACAATTGAGAGAAACATTCCTTAAGCTGAGATTGGCGTAGGGGTAGTGACGTTACTCAACATGATAAACACAACCCGTTTGGCCAACATTGGCCGAGCTGTGGCACTGGAGTTCGACCGGTATACTATCGCAGCAGCATGAACACCAGAACGTTTTCGTGGCCTCGGGATCGCGTAGGTTGGCTATCTCCGAAGGTAGATGTCTGTTACTCGCATTCATTTCAATGTGTGGTTGAACCACGTCGTTGCTTTCAAGGACCAAACCTGTGTACTTGTTAAGAAAGCACTTAAAAAATCACATACTAACCTCCCACTGTACGTAAGGTACCTAGGCAGTTTAGTAGTATTTTTCGACGATTGCCTAAGCGCTGGTTGCACATCATTAAAATCAATTTAATCTGATACACGTTTCGTCAGGAGACAGTGAGTTGTCCGTGCGAGTAGTGCGAGTTAGCAGCTAAGCACTTGGCGAAACGCATAAAAGGGGAACGGGCCGCCCCGTTAGATCGCCTCATCTCTCCCAGCCACTGACGCGTTCTTCCTACTCAGGTACCTAAAGTGAACGAGACTTTCTCGAAGTCTTAGAGATTAAGACAATGAGCATGCCAGTTGTTCATAAGTCCACAGGTAGTTTGGGAGTAGCACAGTAATTCGCCCAGGCGGCTCAGCTACATTAGGTACCTACATATAGGTATCTCGCCGGTTATGTTAATCATGATTTACGTCGTTTGCATCATTAGACATGCTGTGGCGTCTCGCGGGACCCGGCATTAAGCTTGCCATCGAAAGGGCCTCATGCCCTTCATAAATCAACACAGTTGCCAACTTTGAAGGCCCTTGATTATTTTCTCTACAGGTCTTTACAGGTCTCTACAATATTGTCTTCCAAGATGTGGCATCGTGGTTCTCAATGCCTGGCGTTTATCGCCTTCTCCCTCACTTTTGTTAATGCGCGCTTGCATGCACAACTTGCACAGCAGCCCTTGATTGACAGGCCACATACTCCGCTATCGGCTCTGACCCCGGAGGAAAACATTCTCGTCCAATCTATTTCTAATACGAGTATATCAGAATGGTCTTACTACTATACTCACGGACTCCATCTCGCTGGAAAGAATCTCACGATGGCGCAGTGGACCGCGGATCGTTGGGGGGAGAATGGATGGAATTCGCGTATTGTTTCCTACCAAGTCTATCTAAGCTACCCGGTCGACAAGTCTTTGAGCGTGACGTACCCAAATGGGAGCATTTATCAACCTTCCCTAGAGGAAGCGGTGCTAGACCAGGATGAGACCACCGGCTACCCGAATAGAATACCCACCTTTCACGGGTACTCCGCAAGTGGTGCCGCAAACGCTGAATTCGTATACGTCGGGCAGGGCCAACAAAGCGATTTCGCCAGACTGATCGAACTTGGCGTGCCATTGGAAGGCAAGATTGCTATTTCGAAGTATGGGGGCCCCTTCAGAGGATTGAAGGTCAAGAACGCGCAGGAGCATGGGATGATGGGTGTCGTCATTTTCACAGACACTATAGATGACGGGGATATCACCGAAGCGAACGGATACGCCGCTTATCCTGACGGTCCGGCACGAAATCCATCAGCCGTACAGCGTGGATCGGTTTTATTCCTATCGACCTATCCTGGTGACCCAACTACTCCGGGCTGGGCTTCGAAAAATGGCTCGTTAAGGGCAGATCCTTCAACAGTACTCCCCAGGATCCCTTCCATCCCAATATCCTACGCAGATGCCATTCCAATTCTCGCCGCTCTCGACGGATATGGGACGTCTGGTACTGAGGTAGACCGCACGGGCTGGGTAGGTGCACTGAACGTATCCTATAGCACCGGCCCTGCCCCTGAAACGAAAATTAGCATGACTAATCTCATGGAAACGACGTATGCCCCGATCTGGAATTCGATTGGTATAATCAACGGTACAATCGCAGACGAAACGATTGTTATAGGAAATCATCGTGATGGTATGTCTCCTATAGCCGCTATATTTATCATGCACCCGGTTCGCTAACCCCTTTGGGACCACAGCGTGGATAATAGGGGGGGCTGCCGATCCCAGTATGTTGAACAGGAAGCCCTGGAGGAGAAGGCCCCAGTACCTCGTACACGATGCTAACGTATAGAAGATAGCGGATCTGCAATAATGGTAGAACTATCCAAGGCATTCGGTAGTCTTCTGTCCACGGGATGGAAACCAAAACGAAATATCGTCCTTGCATCATGGGACGGCGAAGAGATGGGATTGTTAGGCTCCGTTGAATTCGTTGAAGAATACGCACCTTGGTTGACTCAGACCGTAGTATCATACGTGAATGTTGTGAGTATCGCCGATTCTTACTATAGTACTAAAGGATGACTCTAACCTAAATGCGTACCTAGGATGTTGGCACATCTGGGCCTTGGCCCTATATAGAAGCAACTCCTGAGCTCCATACTTTTGCTATGAACGTTATGGAGAAGATTGTCTGGATGGATACCAATCGCACGATGAAAGATGTCTGGCTTGAATATACGAAAGGCTCCTTCGGTGTTCTTGGTTCGGGAAGTGACTATACTGCATTCGTGCATCGCGGAATCAGCTCTGTAAGTGCACCCTTACCGTATGGTCTATATTGTAGGGCTACGACTAAAGGTTACTAGATCGACATTAGCGCTGGAGGAGGGCCTGAGGACCCCGTTTACCAGTATCATAGCAATTTTGACTCTTATCACTGGGTGAGTAGGTAATTTTCGAGGTTTAAAGCCGGAACCCAGCTCCAAAAACTACCTCGGCATACGTACACCTCGTCCAGCTGTATCCAAAGATGAGCCAGAGGAAGAAGAACACATTAAATTGGGAGATACTGACTGCGAGTGTTATTAGATGTCCACGTTCGGAGATCCTGACTTTCTAACTCATAAATCTATGGCTCAAGTACGACTAATTAGTACCCAAGGTACCCTATCATGGAAATAATAGTACTAATGAATCTTCCAGTATCTGTCACTTCTAGTCTATAACCTTGCAGATCAAGATGTAATACAGTTTGATGTGCCGAACTATGCGACGCAGCTGGAAAAGTATTACGAAGACCTCCTCTCTGTAATCAATTCTACGTCGCAGACGCTAGATACTTCCTTGTTACGAAGCGCCATACATGAATTTAGCATTAGGGCCACGGAAGTACAGGCCCTTGAGGAGCATGCGCTAGAGACAACCGACCCTGAATTGTTCAATATAGTGAACCACAAATACAGAGATTTCCAGCGCGGCTTCGTTTCGCAGGGCGGTTTACCGAACCGAGAGTTCTACCGGCATCTGATCTTCGCGCCTGGGATTGACACTGGTCAGTTTACCCTCGTCCCCCCTTTCCGAAGTCGTAGATATGGGCTCTGTGCTGACTGATGCTTTCTTCTAGGCTATGCTGCGACAACGTATCCCGGCATAACAGAGGCGTTGCAGGCTGGCAACAAGTCCCTTGCAGTTGAGTTCGTACGGAAGACTTCGGACGCCATCCTGGCAGCAGCAAGCATTATCAAGGTCTAGGAGCTCACAGGGACGGCGGCTAAGCCTAGAGCCTTCTTACATGTTGCGGACCATCTCTACGGGTACATACGGTCACAAGAATGAAGTCAAAGACAGTCACGTGACTATTCGATCACATGATAATAAAATGGGCGAAAGTCATTCGCTACCTAAGGTACCGTATACGGGGTGATCTTCTCCCCGACGACCACCACCACCACTAACAGCGCTTCTTTACTACCATCTGCAAATCAAACATATTTGCGCTTAGCATAAGAAATAGAAAAGGAAAGGAAATAAAGGAAGGATAAGTGTAGCTTTGGAAGATAGATTTTATCTGATTGTTTACGTGCCTCTTGTACTCATTGTTCGTATCTGGCTTTGTACGTTACGGTTTGTGAAACAATCGAATTGTTCACAATGATATCTGTTCAAGCGCCTATGTCCATATATTCACCTCGCTGGCGACCCAGTCGCTAAAGAATCCCATCAAATGGAAGTGATCTTTTGGGATAGATTCAATTCTCTTTCCCCCAACGCCAGATTTCCGGACAAGTTGCTGGAGATAATTCATCACGTCGGTTTCATACCTTACTACCACTACCTAAAACCTATCGACATTCAGCCATCTTACCCAATTTCGCTCTATAGTTAAACTGGGTAGTCATGTCCGAGGAGATGTCTACCGATGTGCCTGAGTCAGACTCAGATATAATAGAGATGTCCGATGACGCCATATATAGCCTCATTAGCGGTTTCGGGGACGAATTCGTAAGGTTTAACAATTGCTTGCAAGCACGGTATAGAAGACCAGATCCAGTGATTGAGGTTCCCGAATACCTCCCCCAGGGGAGGTTCATCGTATTCAATAGGACTGCAAGTCATTGGGATCCGACAGAAGGCAGTTGGTATCGTCGAAACGGCGTGCCTTACGAAGTCTCGACGCCGGAGGGCCAGTTCATCCCTTTCAAGACGTGGATGATGAGGTATGCCAGGGGATGGTTCAGATTTATAGTACAGCCAGATTTGAAACCAAACCCAGAGCTTTTTGCAGATGCCTATGACCTAGGAGGCTTGTTCAATTTCTTCACCACCGTAAGGGCTCGTATCAAAAGAAATGTTACCTACGCATTTTGGTCGAGGGTTGCGTCGCATCGCATGACTATAGTTCTCAACCATAATCTCCTCACCGGGGAACGAACCCCCGAGGAAGCCACATTACTCCGGTTAGGAGGACTGTCCTACTTTCTTTTCCCTGGAGAATTCTTGGAATCCCCTGAGTTGTATGAAAGATTGAAGGAATTTATTGCCGCTGAACCTGTCAAAGAGATATTCTACGAGTTTAGGGAGGATTATTTGGATCACTATCCTACCTCATCAAACTCATTCTGGAACGTTGTACAACCCAGGCTAGGGAATACGTCAATTGATTTGTTGAGGCAAAAATACGGCTCATATAGTGGAAGTCGCTATGATATTTATAAGGGTAACTGGGATCGCGAGGATCACGCCTGTAGATTCATACTCTGTCTTTACGATGTCCTTAGAGGTTACTTGAGCGAAGCAGGCATTATACCCTCGACTGCGAGGGGGTTTGAGCGCTACGCATTCAGTGGAACTTACAGCCCAGATATGATGGATAAACATTGGTTTGGCTGGGCATTGCTCACTTTTCTTGTTAAGTGTTGGCAACATAACCAGATTCATCCTATACCAGGATATGGTGAGGTGTTGGCCCCTGTTCTTTACGAAAGTTGGCCCGGGGGAAACGAAGTCGACTTTCCACAATTCGAAATTAAGATGATTGATCTTAATCCAGACACGAAGTGGAATACTGACGAATTCCCCAATAGAGTGCCCATCGAAGAAGCTGTTCTTTTCAGAATTCTACATGAAGATGATGCAGAAGCACTTGAAAACCCGGATTACGAGTCGGAGACGGATCCATCTCGCTGATTAAATAAACCGGAAGATACCTTCTACATAGAGAAAATACTCAAGTTCGCCCGAGTTTTACAAGAAGTTTTATGTTTAGGAGTCGCAAGGGTTAGCGTTATATGTAATGATTAGGTACCTACCTCATAAATGCTTCCGGATGGAAATTTGCTGAGCTAGCCCATTCCCGAAAAGAAACTACTTTGATATGTAAGCTTAAGCGTTTAATGTATACCTGCCTCCTAGATACCTCCATGCATTCTGCCTATTATCACAAGTTGTTCTCATGTCCTTCTAAAGCCTCTTTTCCTACTCTATGTCACGCGTAAGAGGAAAAGAAAGGGAAGAGGAGTCAATAATTTTGATATTTCTCTAGCTTTAGCCTCTCCATCTTTGCAGCGGCGTGAGGCGATGGTAGAGTATGCACTTAGAACTTTGATTAATTGGGTAATACTTTGAACTGTAGAACTAATAGACGTTACCTACCTCCTAGGTAAGCAATTACTGGTAGGCTGTTCTTATGTTATAAGGGACATAAAAAGAAACGGCGTAGCTTTGGATGACTTTAGTACTTTGCAACGACGATTATTTCTTGAATTTTAGATATAATAATGATTATAATAACTACCTACCTACCTAGGTACCCTGCCGTATAAACGCCTTAGGTCACTGGATCGCCATCATTCTTACCTACCCAGGTATCATTTTGCTACGGCCCGGCCGACATCCTACTCCAAAAGCTCATTAGGGACTGGGCGGCATGTGATAGCTTGCGATCCTGTATCCTCTCGCAATAAATTCTATTCTGCATATACCGATCCCGCTCATTAAAGAATGACTTGGCTCGAAACCTCCAGTCACGGTATTGAGCTGCATCCTTAATGGTCGGGTGTTGGTCCTCTTCTTCTCTATCGGTATCCTCGCTGGGTGGGAATTGCACAGGTAGTAAAATACCGTGGACTTCGAGTACCCGAGTGCTAGGATCCTCATCAGCATCTACGGCGATTTGTAGTTTAATGCCGTAGTTAGTAGTATATCGTCCCACCTGTTCAATAGCAGGAGATTCTACTCGGGGCAGTCTTTGCTGCATCAAGGAGAACCAATTGATTGCCTGGGCGTTCAATTGAGTGCGGTCATGAGCCTTACAGTCGTATAGCTTGCTGAAGCTTGGGGGCTTCCTTGTGCGCTTCTTTGCTTTTCCTGTTGTTGGGCGTTTCCGCTTACTGCCTCTGGACGAAGCATTTCGTCCTGTTGAGTCTTCAGGCTCACTTGGGGATAAGAGGCCCTCATCCGACGATTCATCCTCCGGACGAGGTATTAAGCTGCGTTTCGGGCCCAGTGAGGTTTGTTGGTCTACGAAAGCGGCGAACTCAGCGCTCTTTGCTGCGAGTCTCTTCCTCTCCATTTTGAAGTGAGGCTTGGGAACATACTTAGGAGATATGGCATGATGAAGCAATCTTCTATCCAGCACACCTATGTCTCCGACATCGACGCGACCGTGAGTTAGTGAACTTGGTGGGACTTGCTCAAATAGTAGACTATCTAAAGGCAAGGGAGCTCTCCATTCACTAAATCCGGACTTGGCTACCGTGGATCGTAGATGACGGGGTTTTTGTGGGATTATATCCTCCCATGACCGGAAAAAGTTGATATATTGCACTTGATGATTTTCGTTTGAGTCGAGAAGTTCGCGCTTCTTTTTTATCGTCCTGATGTACCGTTCTTCGTGTACCTTAAGCTGCTTTTCTCGTTCCTTTTTATTCTCGTACGCTTTACGTAGATCAGTCCATCGACTGTCGTCAAAGTTTTCTCTGCCTGGGGGCTGCTGCAGGCTGATACTAATATCTTCGAGAGCCAGCTCGTAGTTTACCAAAGCCACGCTTCTACGATCTAGTTTTAATCGCATAATTGTCCGTAAAAGCGGTGAATGCGCCATATTGAGGAGCACCTAGTTAGCAACAGTAAGGCAGCCTGTATAGGGAGGTAATGAATCGTGTTGGCGAGCTTATCCTACTCAAGGTTTTATAATGGATGTGAACAGTTATGAATTGAAATCGAAGCTTCTCGATAGGGGTAGATATGGGATTGTTATGCCTCTTTAAAACAAGGACCACTGCATATCTCTAAACTCTTTATGTAGGTATGGGCAACAATCCCTTTATTAACAATCTTGCTGTTGTTTATGATCCTTGGATAAGTACTTTTGTACTGACCTCTTTACTATCCACTTTACCCTTTCTTACCTCTTTGTTGACAAAACAACAATGATGTATACCTACCTGGTATGTAATTAGCACAAGATCGCATGGTGCTTTGACTCCTCTGAGAGTGATGTAATATTCTACGGAGCATCATAATCGGCTACTTATTCCTTACTACGCAGCCAGTTCAAAGGACAGCGATTTAGTGAGGTATCTATTCAGGTATCTAAGAGGCAGATATAGATATCCCACCTTGCTCGAGATGTGGTCTTAGATCATGTACCTAAATGTCACTGCCCTGTCGCCTTTAGTTGAGAGTTCCTCGACGGTAAATTGAGCTTCTCCACCCTCCTGGATAATCCTATCTCTCCTCTTGTTAATGGTGCCGTATACTATGACAAGAATGAACGCCGCAACGATGCCGATACTAATGAAGGCCAGTTCTAAGCCGTGACCGAGCTTATACTGAGGAGAATCTTTCTGTCGGTAGAAGTTTGACGCCATAGCACCGCCGAGGTTACCTACGCCAATCTGTATAGCCATCCCGGCGCTACGCTTATAGCTGCCGGCTAGATTATTTGAGAGCCATGTAACCACACCCGGAAATGCTGGGTAAATGGCACAAGCTACTATAAAGACGCCACCGTAAATAACTCGAGGATTAGTACTGGATATGCACCTTCTGGATGTCAACATGTGTCTCACTCTCGATAACTTGTTACTTAGGTAGGTGGTTGGGTTTTAGCTTACATTGAGAAGCCAACCATCATCATCAGCAAAAATGAAATGACGAACGGGCTACGCTTGCCCACGCGATCCGATAGGAAAGCGAAGACTACAGATAGTATCGCGGCGGTGATATAGATTGGCACGGTCATAAGCTGTGCGGTGCTCGAGGAATACCCAAGATTCCTAATGATAGTGGGGAGGAAGAGGCTGATGCCATACAGTGGGCATACAATCTAGAAGTGACCAGATCAGCTCTCGAACCAGGAGTTACGAAGACCGACGGGATTTAACTTACACCCCAGTAGACAAAGATATTTACCCATATCTGCCAATCCCTGAATGCCGCGAGTACGTATCGCCACTCGAACTCCTCGGCTTGCGCGACTTGCGTGCGCGTGGGTTCTTTTTCTTGAAGCTGTCCCTGATATTTTAGACGGAATACAACAAATTCTCGTTCTTTTTCGGTGAGGAACGAGGCGGTCTCGGGAAAATCGTACAGCACGAAGAATGCAACAGCGGCAATTATGACCTAAACTTCTTAGTCCTACATAATCGCATTGATTATTGTGCCTTCACTTACAGTGGCAAGTCCTTCAAGGATGAAGATCCAGCGCCAGCCTTCGAGGTTACCGATACCATCCATCTTTGCTATCGCGAATGCTAGAAGCCCGCTAAATGCGCCAGCTATCGACGCGGCCGAGAAGAACATAGCCTAGATTATATATATTAGCACTTGGCGGCAGTGAGTACCGTATTCCCTCCACTAGGTGGGATGTCCATTTTATCATTGATCATACTTGACGAAGCTGTATTTCATGACGACAGTACCACATGGTAAGATAATACTGAGCGCCGGATTAGTTTAGAACGGTATGAATGGTGTGGCAACGGACACGTACGGCGCATCCAGGATACAGGCCAGCTTCAGTGATACCAAGAAAGAGCCTTGCAATGAGGAGCCCGCGGAAGTTCCTCACTATGCCCATCAGCGTCATCACCGCTCCCCACTGTAGTAATTGAAATTAGCTAGTAGTTCATGTTTTCGGGCGTGCTGTGAAGAACGTCGTTTATAACGGCAACGCCCAAAGGGAATAACTCCTGGATTAAGTGACGAAAGTGGTTCACCTCGCAAAAGAGCGATAGGAGAAATACCCAAGAGCTCACGTACCGCAACCATGATAAAAGGGAGCCATCTAGAGGGACGCAGCCTCTTTAGCAGCAAATTACTCGGTACCTCAAAAGCTGCATAGGTGAAGAAGAATACCGTGAGGCACCAATTATACTCATCGGAACTCATCCCCAGGTCTTCTTGGAGGCCTTCGATCTTTGCGTTCCCTATATTGCCCCTATCTAGGAATGACAGCAAATAGAGCACAGCAAGCATTGGAATCAAGCGCATGTCCATCTAATTAGGCACACGAGAGGTTAGCCTGTCGTTTCGCTAAATTCTAAGGCTTTGTTAGATGAGGGCTTCAACCTTTCGTAATATCTTCTTCTCATCCAGATCGGCAAAGGATTCAAGCGTTGTCCCGGGTGCCGTAGCAAGGGCATCGATGCGGGCAGTCTCCTCGCGTAGCTTTTCGCTAGAAAACTCGTGATGCCCAACCTTAGTCTTCATCGATATCTCATGATTGCCTGCCATGATGGACGGAAAGTCTTCCCCGTATCCGAGTACGGGGTCGTTGGGTGAATATAGAGGCTAGCGAATCTTTCGGATTTATAATTGAACGAGAAGTAAGCAATGGAAACGAAGACTTATAGGTGCCAGCGACAAAAAAAGGTCTTGGGTCGCCGGAGCATTCCACCGAGAGGCACAAAGTAGGCGCGCCTTACGATGCCGCGGGTCATGTCAGTGGCGCGTGCGGGGACCCCTGATGGGGACTGGGACTATCCCTAACCAAGGGGCTCTCCTCTTCCCCAGTCTCCCAGCTGCCAGTAGGAAGTAAGCATGTCTATTGCATCGCCCAATAGGCATCGAGACAACTGGGAAGCAACTGAAGCTGACTGGGGTAGCCGGGTAGCATCCCAGATGGCTTTTGGAGACTCCCGTGGATTCGACCCACCAGGAACGACATCTATCAAACACCTAGTCTAGATAATGCTTGGAAATGAACCTCGAGAAAGGTGATAAGGCCCTTCAGTGCAACCGGACCTAAGGAGCATTTATCGGCAGAGCTGTCGGCATTCCCAACATATAGGCATCACGGAGAGAGACACTAGGCACAGGTGAAATCCACGGAGATTGTGGGTACCGGTGCTACTATCCTATGGCCATAAGTAGCTGGGTACCTACCTCCTAAGGTACCTAACCTAACCTGGGATGCTGTGGCGTTCGCTGAACAATTTGCGGGGGAGGTGGGAGCAGACACCAAGTCGAAATCCCGATCCATCTAGCCGGGTAAATGGTGTTGTGTTACCGTCTGCGTACCTCCTAAGTACCTAAGGGCAATATCGTGATGCCCCCCTTCCACACACCGCTGTTGGATTTTACCTATGTACTAAGCTGGTTAGCATCCGTTGTATGAATTGCTAATGGTCGTAGTAGTAAACGTCGGTACATTATCTATTTTCCTCACTTGCAACAGAGGCCTGTAAGTAGGATTAGCAAATCTTAGTGACGTGTTGAAGCCCTCGCCGAGGGAGAGGTTGGGTCTCAGATCGGTTACCCACATTTCGAACCTGGTTCTTAACTCCGATGTCTCTTTTTTTTTTTTTTGAAACTGTACAAATGAATAAAATCATGGCTCCTAGTTGCGCAGGCCGGTTACGTATATGATTGTCAACAATTATAAGCATAGCAACCTATCAGGTGGTCCCAGAAATACTCTTCTTAGCCCATTCCGCAGCATCTTCGCCTATGATCTATGATGTCGCCGATACGAAAACCATTGGCCCAACCCTTCAGTTCTCTGTGGTATTTATAGTTCTGTGATACCGTGTATCACTTCCTTAGAAAGCTAGACTAGATATTAGACAGCTTGTTTAGGACATACGCGGGAAATTTCACGTTCTACTTGGAATGTTCATGTACCTACCTACATGTCGGCTACTTTGAGGTAGCGGGGGAGCTAGGGAGAAATCTATGTACGTGCCTACCTACGTAGATACCTCACAAGTTCAGGAGATTCACCCACGTCATAAAAGCACCGCAACTTTGAGGCTTAATTCCTTACCTCTTATTCACTCGGTACCTATAGGTACCTAGGTAGGTATCTTACAGTCAGATTCACGCATATCTACGGCGGATAGTAACGTAACTATGTATAATCTGCCTGGGTAGGGTAAGACAAGCTTCCAATAAAACAACTAGGTACCTAAACTACATGAATAACATCCATTAACTACATGTGAGGTATGTACCTACAAGTACCTAACCTACCTAGATAGAGAGGTAAAACAGAATAACATCACGTGGTGAGCTACCTACCTACCTAAGTACCTATTCCGTAGGTACTAATCGGGGTTTGTAGGTAGGTTGCTCTTAAGAATCGCAACCTTTACGACAGTGAATTGGCGATCCCGAGAAGGGATTGGAAGTCGCGCATAATAACAGAGTGGATATCGGGCAGTACCGTAGGGCCGGGGTTAATAAACCGCCCGGTATTTCGATTTCTGTATTCGCCAAAGTAGTATTTATCGACCATGGCTTCAAGTGACATATTAGCCTCACCACGAGAGTACTTTTCCAAGTCTTCAGCGAGTTCCGCCCCCAGGCCCATCCAATGGTCCTTAGGAACGTCAGTAGGAGGGATACCTGCCTCTAATAGCGAAACGATTCCAGAGATGAACCGGAGCTGAACACACCTAACCAATGGGGCCACTTTTGGATTGGGACCCGAAGGCGGCACTGGCAAAGAACGACCAACGCCAAGCATATCCCTACGAAGCATTGGCAAAGAACGACCAACGAAAGGCATATCCTTACGAAGGCGGTTGATGTTGGAAGGCCCCTTCCAATATTGGAGTATTTCCTTCAGGATTAGACCATTTTTATTATCGATGGCTGTGCAAAGCCACGGCCACGTATAATAACCTCTGTGGTGGACGAGGTAGCGTGCGTTGTTAAATCCGGACAGGCCCGACCAAAATGCCAAGTTTGCCATATGGTCAAGTTGTTCGTCAATATCACGCCTTGCAACGTCTTCTAAGTTAGCTTTATTGGCTCGGACTAGATCGGTTGCTTGGATCTCCAAGAGAAAATACTGATGTACATCATCTTCCGCTGCCGCTTTCATGTTTACGGAAGTCCTAGACCTGATAAGCAAAGTTGCAAGTCTGCGCATACTATCTGGCTTCCGCGTCGCTTCATACATAGCTCGCCTCATGGCAATGAGCGCATTTGGCAGATGAGCGCGACCATGTGGAGATATGGTCCCCATGGGAAACATACATATTATAAAATTATCGAGGAAGAGCATGACGTCGAGAGCAGTTGCTTGCGCGATCATGTACCGAGCAAAGTTCGTGGCTTGGGGGCTGGGGCTTTTAAGACACGTACGGAACAATGAAGAGAGTCCGTTACGGTTAACTAGAGCGTCGCGCGCCTCGTTCGCCGACGGGAATGCTAATATTGTGTGAAGTACAGCTCGAGAAAAATTGAACATGCCGTCCTTAACAGCGTTGGAAAGGATAGTTGAGACATATCTCCAAGTAGTCCAGGGGGTGGGAAATTGGCCAGCCGTAACGAGTCGGACGGCAGCATCCTCGATTCCTCTTTTCACTGTAGGTCTGTGTTCCCACGGGTACCATTCATGGGCGGCGCTTGCGGCCTGGGCACAATTGACAAAGTAAGGCGCATTAGTATGTTGGCACGGTGGGTGGTGCGCTCTTGACGCCAAGTTGCAATTAGCAACGCCTTGACTCGCTTGGTATACGGTATCGAGTTGGAGCATATTCCGATACCGAGTCATAAGCAGTTGAACAATATCAGGTCGACCGGCGCGGACTGCTGAATGAAGTGGTGGCTCAACCGGTCGACGACTGGGAAAGATCCCGTTGATGGCGTCTGGATGCTGGTTGCCTAACGCGTCAAAAAAGAGACGGACGAACCATAGCGGGGAACCTTCTGCATGAACAGCGAGAGTGAAAAGTGTTTGAGGGCCTGGAGGTACTCCTCGTTGCGTTTTTTGCACTTGACGTAAAGCATCAAAAGTGGCGATATTGAGGTTCTCACTGAAAAAAAGCTCAGGTGTAGCTCGTGAAAAGTGAATCAAAGTAGCCGGGTCGCTGGTATACAAGTTCACAACCCAATCGTAAATAACATCTAACGGAAGGTTGAAGAGATAGTTCTTCGCCGCCCCTGTCATTCCTGCTATTCCTGCCATTATATTTGTCGAAAAGATAGGAATCCTGGTAACTGTACGAGGATCTAGGTAGTCTAGGTACCTATATTCGAAGTTTCTTTTCAGATTATCTATATGCGCAGGATCTGATGGATATGGCAATTCATGTGATGACAGAACAGTCGTGAAATTTGAGGACATTTATATTCCATACTATCATACATTTGATGAACACACGAATGTTATACCTTGTTCATTCACTATCTTCAATCAGCGCGTTCGCGTGAACAGCTACCACGTTAAGTCAGTGCCAAACATTATCAAATTCGAAGTTTAAAGAACCTTGGAACTGGCGGTTGTAAACAGCTCCATGCTTTTCTCCAAGACTGAGAGATAATTGAACAATCAACGATTTTCTTTGTCAAGGATATAACTGACAGACACCTTCCATATAATGTGTTGTCCATGGGCTCTAGTACCCGCAACGACTATATGTGAAAGACAATGGAACTAAACTAAGACTTCTCTTTTTGAACAAAAGGAATGCCACCGAAGCCCAATTCTCGTGCAAATATGTTGTTCTTCTTTAGCACCTGCCTTATGAATCACCTACCTGGTACCAGGCAAGCAAGGAGACATGTAATCATTCGCAACAATGAACCCTCTATGGAAGTGGTGGCCAACCTTGGGCCATTAGAACTCCTCAATCTCTCACCCTTGTTAGGCAATACCGCCTACCGCTAGGTTACAAATGACCTGGGCACCTACCTTCTAATAGACTATTCGCTTACAAGCAGTCACTTCCAGATTGTAATGGCTATCCTCTCGAGACCCTAAACAAATGGACTTCCAAGAAAAAGGAAAATGGGAAATTATCTCTCTCGAAAGATACCTAGATGGCTTCTGCGCTTATAATGGAAATACTACAGGGGATTACGACCTAATGCTCAAGTACCTAATATATATCCAAATACCTGGGTAGGTAGCTAGGCACTACGTTTAACCAAAAATGTATCCTCATACTACACCTTGCATGCTGCTATGCCATCGTTTTTCTAAAACCTCAACATTATTTCACGATGCATATAGGCCCACCACTCCTCCCCTTTATTTATACACGAAATATTGAAAAAAGTTAGGTTCACTCCTGACTATGATTACCCCTGTTTCTCTTATAGCTCTAATCCTTTCTTCCTAGATGCTCATCAAGAGAGGATTCTGTTGTCAAGGACTCATTCGGGGAATAACATGAACTCCCTGGAGTGTATCTGAATCCATCGGCAACGAAGCGGGAATCGTCCGACCCTTCGTCGTAGGCAGGGAGTTCTTCGTCCACAGAGGCGTAGTCTGGAAAAGCCGAGGTAGGGCTCGGGGGTGCGGGAACGTCGTGTTGCCGTGTCTCCCGAGCGTATTCGTGAGAATGTCCTTCTTCAGCCGCAACCAGGCTGCCGACAACAGAGGCAACAGCACGGAACTGTGCAATCTCTTGCTCCATCGTCGTCGAGAGATCATCCTCATCTTCACTCTCTGATCCGATACGTCTCATGATGGCTTCCTTCTCTTCATCCTCGATCTCTTGGCGCCTTACCCCCTCCTTTAGCCATCTGATGACTTCGCTATACTTAGCAGCGACGGCAGTACGTCGGGAGGCCCAGGCGCCATCACGATGCCGACAATGTCCTTCTCGAGCTTGATGCCGACCACAACAGCCAGTATGTCGGCTCTGGCGAGACGCAGTAAAGCAACGGGTGTGAATGGCGCTAATGAGCAAAGCAAGTAGAACTACAATGGCTCCAATATGGAGGATTGATATCGTATGGAACAGGCCAGGGGGGCCAAAATGCTACGTCGTGTTAGTATAAATATCATTGATTCTTCAAGACAGTATTCCTACCGGGGGATGAGGGGGGTGAGGGGGGTGGTGCGGCCGCATCCTATCGCCGTGATGAGGCGGCCGTTCAGGAAAATCGGGTTCACTTTCGACGATAGGCATGGGTGGTCCATGTTTGTCGCCGTCAAAATCGACAGGTGGCTCCTGGAGTAGTTAGTATAAATCGTCTAGATGCCCAATTCTCCCATCTGGCTTACCATGTCGTTATTGAACGTATCAACTGGCCTAGGCGGGCCATGGGGCCCTAGATCATTTGAAAAGTGATGACTGGGGGGTGGAGTGCCGTCGTGGAACCCAGGAGGGGGTGGAATGCCGTTCCCATGATGAGGTTCTCCGTGAGGCGGCATTCTATGAAACGGTGGTGGTGGCGGCGGCGGCGGGCAATGGCAGAAGGGAGGTGGAGGGAAATGAGGGGAATGAGGGGGTCCAGGATGAGAGTGATTCCCATGATTCCCATGGTGTGGTGGAAACCCAGGACGTCGGCCGTGTTCTCCGTTTCTATGAGGAAAAGGTCTACCATGCCGACCACCAAAGGGGCCTTCATGTTCAGGCCAGTACAACCTGTTGGCCATGTGCTTGGCTCGGCTGTACATCGTCTTCACAATGCATTTTAGACTGTCGCATTCAGCAAATGAATGGAATTCGCCCGGTCGTTTGTAATCGTAGACGTCTGATAGGTACCGGACCTTGGAAGAAATTGCATATTCAAGTGCTGCAAGCTGTCGCATCATAGATTTCAGGTTGGCCAACTCCTCATCCAGAGTGGCCGTAGGTTCTTCACTTGATGGTTCTTCCTTCGAGAGGACTTCTGTAGAAATAGTAGCCTCAACGATAGACTTGGTAACATTGATGAAAGAAACCGACACCGGCGCCACCTGCTGGAATTCTATAGAGACAATGGTTAGTTAACTACATACGAAAGAGTAGGGGGAGACCACCTCTAGGGTAGCAGTAGAGCAGGTATAAACTCACGGATAGCAAACCCAACATCTTGAATCTTCCTATCGTCTACGGAGATAACTTGGAAGTTCATCACCTGTCCCTGATACTCATCTTCGAGGTGCACGCAGGTGAAATCCCAGTTGGCGAGAAGAGTGCCATGCTCGGTTGTAAGAAAACCAGACCCGACGCCATTCTCGTCTTGTGCGAGCTGCTCATTATTGATAGTCAAGTTTCCATACCCGCAAGGCAAGCTTGACGGGTGCACATCGAGGCGAAGAAGGGTTGTCCCAGCGTCATCCGATGTAGGGTTTACATCGAGGCTGATTAGTGCATATGGATTACTGACTTGAATGATGCCATGTTAGAAGCAGCCATGGGTTGCATATAGTTGGTTGATGGAAGCTTACTTTCATGTCGAGTTGGGAGAGCCGTAACCAGCACCGGCACTAGCAGCAACTGGGCCTTTAGGGGGCGACGCATTGTCTGATCAGGCACCCAGCAAGTATAAAGATAGTAGACGGGACGAAACTATCTTGGCATGGCAATGGCAACAACACGGAGGGAAGAGAACATAAAATGGTTGCCTACAGCAAGCTGGCTGTTAATAAGACGCCCGCGACGGTGCCGTATGAGGGTGGGGTGCCACGCGGACACACTCGTTTTCAGGAGATGTACCCACGCTACTATGCTCGAACGAGTCAAGCTGTCAAGCTGCCGACCACTAGTAGGGAGGCGAGAAGAAGGAGGCTAAGAAAAAAGAATTATACACGGCCGACTAATTCAGGGAAGCCAGAAACTGCTCCCATAAATAACGCCTACTTGTAAGTAATGTTAGTAATGTTAGAAGAAACGCTTCCATAGTATTAACAGTCTACTAATATGTTAGTATGAGGCTGTGTACATGTCTGCTCGTGCGCCCTACTACTACCTGGTAGGGGATCGCTGCTCGCTCCCACCAATGAGCTTCAGCTAGCTGACGAGTCGTCTAAGCCCATGTGGGTTTGATGCCGACTAAAAATCGGGGGGTGATTCGTACGCAACGTGATGAAGTGAGAGAAAACAGAGGATGTTGACCAATCATCACCTCATGTAAAATACATACATAGCAGAGCTGGAATAACGAAGGAAAATCAAGGCTCCATATTCGAGTCGTAATCTGGAATTTTTGACAATTGACAGAAGAAATCAGGAACTCGTACGAATTAAGAGAATGAGACATGGTAAACACCAATAGTCTGTATCGATTATCTATACCTATTAGCTCTAGTATAACTCTTTGCTATAATCTTAGTATCTGAGATGTCAAATCACCATGATCCATGATCATGATGTTATTACCTTGTATGATGGAGGATGGAGTATCTATTCGGGGACCTGCTTCGTACCAATGATAGATACATGTAAAGAATGTGGCTCACCAGCACTACAGATTGTGGCGTAATGTTGTTTGTGGCTAATAAATTTCCAAATTCAAGCCCCACCAAGCTCAAGCTTTCTGAGCTGTCGTCAATACGTACCGACGTAACATCTATTCCTTATCGAGACATCCTAACATTTCGCATCAACTTGCGCTTCAGCTTTACTAGCCGAGCTCAGCCTTGCGTACGATTCATCCAATATGGTATGTTTGCACCCATAAGACCACACGCTCGTCTTGGGTATACCTAGGTAACTGAGCTAATGCGATCCCATCTTAGTTACCTCTCGGCCTCTTGAATGCGGCCCAAGGCCATCCTATGCTCGTCGAGCTCAAGAACGGAGAGACCCTAAATGGCCATTTAATACAATGCGACACCTGGATGAATTTGACGTTGAAGGAAGTCATCCAGACAAGCCCGGTAGAAAAATATGCCCACGCTTTGACATCTGAGCCAGCATCGTAGCTAATATCGAAACGTTAGGAAGCTGACAAGTTCGTCCGCCTCCCTGAGGTATATGTCAAGGGAAACAATGTGAGTGCTAAGTTGTATGTCGTATCCGAAATTCTTTAGCTTGCATCTGACGAGGCTCTACAGATCAAATATCTACGAGTGCCCGACGAGATCATCGACCTCGTGAAGGAACAACAGCACACCCAGCAAAGTGGATTCAGAGGCGGCCGGGGCGGACACGGCCCGCAGAGAGGAGACCATGGCGGCAGAGGTGGCGACAGAGGTGGTCGGGGCGGACGAGGCCAAGGAAGAGGTCGTGGTAGGAGCCGGGGTGCGTGAAAATTATTCGGTCCTACAACACGGAAATGGACAAGCGAGAAGTGTTCCTCTTAGGAGCCCGACACGGCAAAGGGAAGTTTCAGGGAGCTTCCGGGAGCTGGCAGGATTAGTAGAAAAGCTAAGCTGTAGCTGCCGTGGAGGAAAGATGATACCCAATTTGGCGAGGTGGTGCTTGGTGCAAAGAGTGTTGCCGTTAACACACTCCGGATACTAGATACGAAGGCCAATGGGAAGTCGCAAGAGGAACCACTGGTTCCCCCTTTCCTAATTGCACCCCGATCGATATCTATCTACATAGGTAGTTAAACATCCCACTTGTACGTGAAAGCATCTCACTCCTCGACAGCTTCATGAACAGAATCAGACAAAAGTGTTCGACGCAAATGCAAATATATGGCTTACCCAAGGGGCAGGAATCCAAGTATCCCTTAGATTATAGTGTATTTGTATTCTAATAATTTAAGATACTTTAATGTCGGTGTAAAGGTATCTACCTCCTAGGTAGTACCTTGGGTCTGCCAGAGTCCCGAGGTCGTGATAATAAAAGTACATCTAGGTAGGTACTCGGTCATCACCGCAGCTGGTACCAGCTGTAAGCTAGCGCGAAAACTACCTAAGCCGGCTTCGTACCTCATTTTCTCTTTAATGCAGGTGTTCCACTATCTTATCGCCCATCTTAAGAGCTTCGACTGCCACAACTCGCGATAGGCACAAGGCCAATTCGACGACAAATCGTCTTGACTACGCAATGCCAGGGGGGCGCATCGTCATTGACAGTCTCTGGCGATGTTTATGTCCCTCGGTAGATATTGCTTTCGTCTCTCGACTAATTCGACCTTCCCATAGTCCTCGACAACGATTAACCCCACCGTTCGGCCACAATCCCCGAGCCCATGGGAGACAAGACCGGCGAGAGTACCGTCGCGTCGCTACCGCAACTTCCGCGGATCAAATACGCCCCGACCGCGAAGAGTTAGAAAGATCGCGCATCCAGTACCTCAAGCGGCTAGCAAAACGCAGCCCATGGATTCCTGGAGCTCTCTTTGAGGGCATCGATTCCTTTGCTACTAAGCTCGACAGAATCCCAACAAAGACTATTTATGCCGCTCTCAAGGAGCTTCCGAGGGCACAAGGAACGTACCACTCGGTTGTGAAGCTAGTCGAATATCTTGTAAAGGAGAGGAAGGAGAGGCCGAACGCCATACTCTACGAGAGTCTTATCAGGGCGAATGTCGACAGGAACCATGGGTCTGCAGAGGTTGCTGGTCAGCTCCTTAAGGAGATAGAAAAGGCGGGAATTCCAGTCGCGCCGCAAATATACCAAGCTCTCTTAGAAGTAAGGATGACTATTCCATGCTGTAGAAGATAGTGGATTAATCTCGGAACACAGGTCACGGCCATACACCCAGACTATGTTCTACGAAATACAGTCCTCTTTGAAATGAAAAATCGCTGGTATACGCCAACAATGGATGACTCAGTAAACATCACCGTTGGACTTTTGAGGGATAACCAGTACGAGCTTGCGCTTGAGAAGCTAGAAGAATTGCAAAGGGATTCCATCAATGTGCCGCCTTGGCTCTATGATATATTCCTCTACACGTTCGGGGAATTAGGCTTCCACGAAGAAACGCTCTCGATTCTTCAACACCGCTTAAAAGTCGCGAGTATATCGTTAGAGCCATTATCCCTCAACACGTGGCAGTTTCTTCTTGATGTGTTTAGCAGAGATGCTTTTTACGATGGAATCAAGTACATATGGAACCATTCAGTCTCCCCCGGATACTTGAACCCTCCCGATGGGGTCGTCATGAACGTGCTCAATACGGCATCAAGTCACGCAGACGCAGCGTTGGCTATAAGTGCTATACAAACTCTTTCCCGCCGTGGCAAGAAGCTGGAATTACACCATTTCGAAGCCCTAATAGACATACACACTCAACAGAACGATCTCATTAAGGCATTTACGATCTTGTGTATCATGGAAAAGGCAGATCTACACCCCGATCTGTCCAGCACACGGTCCATTTTTCGAATTCTCTTCCATTCGGCTTCAGAGACAGAGGCAGCTCTGAAACTTCTGCATAAACTGAGGTTGGACTATAAAGTCCCCCCTGCTGCATTCAATGTTGTCCTAGAGGCTATCGCAATCCATCGCCCATTCAAAGTAGCCTTAGATCTGTACAGAAGCGTGCGCCAGATCTGTATCGAGGGGCCTGATATCGAAACTTACCATGTGCTCCTTGCCCACTGCACGCTTAGAAAATCGATGAACTTCCTGTTCGCAGAGATGGAAATTTTCTCCATTGAGCCTACCTGGGTCACCTACGATCACTTGATCCGGATCTCCACCATACAGGATGATTACAGACAGGCTTTCCAATTCCTCGATAAAATGAGATTTAGCAAGACGGCAAACCTAGCAAACGATCCGTGGCCGAGTCGAGATTCGGCTCTGGCACTTATCAAGAGGTGCATAGAAGCAGAGGATATCCGAGTGCGAGAGCTCATCGAAGGGTGTCGCAAGCGAGGCATGTCGATCGACGCAGAGGTGCAGCAACTGCTCGAGGCCTTCCAGAAGCGGAAGGAATTGGCCGAGCCGGACAAAGGATCTCCAGGAGAAGGAATTGCTGCCAGTCTTCCAGAGAATGAACAAGGTCAAAAGCTCATCGCCGTATCGGGCTGGATTTAGGCCTAGCACGAGATACACGAAACGACATAAAATATATGGCGATGTGTTCTGTGGGAGCAGATCCAATCCGATATCGTCTCCGTTGGATTCTTTTCTCGTTATCATCCAGCACCCGTACTACAGGGCTGGCTGCACCACAATGACACCTATAACACCTTTATGTTTGACAAGCACTTGCAGTCGCTGGTCAGATTACAAAGCTCGGCGCAATTAAACCCGCTTCTAAGGATGATGCAAAATGTGCCAAATCTAACCAATACATATATGTACATATAGTTTAAGAAGAACATCCTTCGAGGTCCCTTTCCCCCAGTGCGAGCAATGACACGTGCTAAGATCCCGAATTATCGCTGATAAATCCATATGGCTGAGATCTAAGATCACTAAACCTTGCTCTAAATCCGGCAGCTTGGAACCAATCGAAACCGTTACCCACATCCGGATTCGTCGCTGACTCATTCCAAGATTGTACCTATCTAATTCAAAACTCAACAAATCACAGATCCCATTTTATCTCCTCAAATCTCCTCAACAGCTACTATTAGTATCTTTCTTACTCGGTCTCTTCCAAAGGCAGACTTCAGGCTTATGCTTACATGTATGCCAAGGACATAGAAGATGACTCGAGACGTCGAGCCCCACTCCGTGCTTCTCTTACAAGTCTTAACATGTCAAGTTGCTTCTTAAGATATGGGATTGGTAATCCTGTTGTTCAATTCTCTGCACCGTGTAGCTTAGAAACCAGCCTTGCGGAGATGCTCAACTACAAACTTTCTTTTTTTTTTCGTTATGGTTCTACCCCGATGGAGATTGGAAATAGAGAACATATGTCCGTCTACGTGACACTGCTATCAACATCTTACAATATATATACATAAGTCCCAGAGTGAGTCGGTCTAGGTAAGAACTCTTCTTCATTACAGCATCACATTCCCTAGTCTCTCTAGACTAGCTCTACCTAGAATTGCCTTTCCATTTAACACCAGGTCAGAAGCCTTGTCGGTAACCTCTTCTGTTCCTGTCACTTCCCCCCTGTATTTCCCCCTTGTCATCCGTAACTATCAGGACGAGCCGTATCATATAGAATGTCATACATTATCCGTGATGCCCCTGTCGGGCAACTCATCCGGTTCGTTACCGGCAACCGTGTCTTCCAATATCCGGAGGAGAAGGCCGACTTTGAGCTGCCAGAAGCCTGGGTACAGATCATCAAGTCGGGCTCGACCGGATCCATGCCGTCGGAGGACCTTTCCGACCCTCTAAGCACCGACTCATCAACTCGCACTTCAACGTCCAGCCCTAGCGACGAAGAGAACCAAGCTGAGAGGGCAGACGTAATAGATGCCGCCCCGTACGGCGCCACACTGACCCGGACCAAGAGTCGAGCCGAGACCCTACCCAATACTGAGGAGCGGTATCAAGTTGATCAGAAGCATGAGCTCGAAAAGACGAAGTCGATACCTATCATTCCCAGAAAGACGAGGGACGGCGCGATCCTTGTTGATTGGTACTACACGGACGATCCGGACAACCCCCAGAATTGGTCTAACCTTCGTCGTGCCACGGTTGCCGTTATCATATGCCTGTACACTTTCGTGGTTTACACGTCCAGCGCCATCTACACCACATCGACCGAGGGCGTGATGGAAGAATTTGGTGTCAACGCAACACAAGCATCTCTGGGATTGGCGCTCTTCGTCCTCGGGTACGGACTCGGCCCGCTCCTATTCTCGCCTCTTAGCGAGCTCCCCAGCATTGGCCGGAATCCAGTCTATATCTGGACCATGTTTCTGTTTGTCATCGTGTCCATCCCGGCGGCGTTGGTGACCAACTACGAGGGCCTCATGGTCCTCCGGTTTCTGCAAGGGTTCTTCGGCTCGCCCTGCCTTGCGAACGGCGCGGCATCGCTGGGCGACATGTACAGCGAGATGTCCTTGCCGTACGCGCTGATCGCGTGGGTGAGCG
>JAOWAP010006445.1:0-12228 GCA_028565235.1 Hypoxylon lenormandii
GTTTTGTGGGATGCGGATCCCCGAATTTAATGATGGGCAGCGTCTCGAGAACAGCTCGGGCGAGACCCTTTGCCCGGCTCTGCCTCGGTCTACCGCCGTAGCTAGCTCTCGGTCCGTATCTTTCGGGGTGGCGATGTGCCCGGATTGCTCCGGTGGCAATTATGATTAGGAAGAGTAGAGTGATCAAACCAGTGATGCTGTACAATATACTCATCGCAACCGCCGAATTATTCCCGCCCTGGGACTGACTGCCATCGGAATCCGAGTCATTATCATCCCCCAATATGGTCGCACGAACTACTCCCGCCGAGGAAGTGAGGTTCTTGGTCACACCGGCATCGTCCGGATCGGTCATGGTCCAGATGGACTTAAACGCCAAGTCCGTTCCTCCAAGCGAGCAATACGTGGTAACAGTGCTAAATAATAATATGGCTTGTGGTTTTCCGGTCATAACCTGATTTAGGACATCGTTCGGGGTAATGAAGGAATCGGCACCGTCGTCGCAGGTTAGGTAGGCTATAGTGTCTGCAAAGTCGAGTCTGTTATAGTTGGTGTGGTCGACGATGATCAAGTTGCCCTGCACGTTGAAAGCCTGCGGAGAGGAATGTTAGCCATGTGCTGTGGCAACCGGGGGGCGGGCCGGGAAATCTTATACCTTCAACGCGTTCTCGTTGGTTTGGTTCAGCCCCGCCTCAGCCGTTAAAGGCGCAACTTTGTATTCGACGTTTACTGGACCGGAGTCGGAGGTAATGGTGACGGCCATGGCGGAACGATCGAGGTAGTCGGGTAGGTCCTGGACGGCACTCGTGGTGGCACTCTCAGCGGATGCGACGGAAATGACGGAAGAGAGAGCTAAAGCCAGCATGAGGTAAGCCATGCTGACGACGCTGGCGACGGTCGACGTCGTCATTGTCGGGCTCTCTTGATGGCTATCACGCGGTCGGCCCAGCCGTTGTGGGATATCTAGAGACGGGGAAAAGGGGAAAAAAGCAATTATCGGGACAAGGACGGCGGGGGGAGGGGATGAAGACAAGAAACAATCGGACAAGCAGATTGATCCTTGTATGAGAACAGCCCTAACTAGCGCCGCGCACACAGGGCTGGTGTCGCATCTCAGCAGCGTCTCTCAATTCGTGGGAGTTGGAACATCGAGGCCGGGGATTCTTTGGGGCTTGGCGGCGTTTCTCTCCCTTCTTGATCGACAGTAAGCGACGGGCAGAGGTAGAGAGCAAAGCAAGGCACGGCAGGTCCGGAGATAAAAATAAGACGAGGACTTTAGAAGTAGGTCGTGCCGTAGTCTCGTCGGCAACTCACCGAAGGTTTGGCGTTGGTATTGACGTTGACGTTGACGTTGACGTCTAAGGTAACAGAGTAGGTGTATGTATGCATGCGTGCGCTCATGTGTTGCGTATGTTGCTGGTCTGCTGGTTCGACTCCGGAGTGATAAGTGACTGACAAGTTACAAAGCTGGGGAGCTGGGAGCGATAACTAAACGGGCGCAACGGGTTTGAGATGTGGGGAAAAGGGAAAAGGGTACCTCCTGGTATCCGTTAGAAATGCACCAAACCGGAGCGGGCGGCATTGGCATTGGAATGCCAAGCTCGGATTCAATAGCCGAGTCATGACACTTCCAAACAAGTCCTGACGTTCCTTTGCTTCTAAGCCTTAGCTGGCCTGGCTGGGCACTTTCTAAGAAAGAATAATAAGCCCATCAAGGATGCTACGGAAGGATGCCAAGGAGGCTCCCTCGATAATTCCATCAATTTTCCAAGCCCGAGATACCAATCATCTTGATACAAGTGCTTACCTACCTATCTATCGAGTCCCTACGCCAATACACCTCTTTTGTGCTGGCTCACAAAGAAAACAGTCATCTCGAATTCGTAACAGAAACACAATCGTCATTATTTTGTACCGCCTGATATCGGCAGTCATTCCGAGACGGGTACCGTTTTAGCGCCATCTCTCCTTTAAAGCAGGGTAGCTCGGGTACCTACCTAGAGGCAGCTTTGGCGTGGTCTATCTAACAGGTGATCCTCTGCACAGCCATCGAAGCGTGTATGCGGATTACTGTAATTACTATTACACTTACGCGCAATCGCCATGTGAATAAGAACCTTCTTACTATTAGGTAGGTGTAAATCAAGGTAGAACTAAAGCGTTTGCAATGCAAGCAGGGTATGGTATCATACCAGCATACATGATTTACCATCGCCAGCCAGCTCGTCAGCTTACCAGCTCACAACAGCCAAGTCTCACATGAGCAGCCGAGCCTCAGCTCAGCTGGACAAATACATAGTAGAATAGTAGAATATACATTGTCCCGATGCGGCAACTCGGCTACCTGCTGCACCCCGCTATAGAGCAATTTCTCCATATTTCTACCTATTCCGGAATTCTATACTACCTCTTTAAGGCATGTAACGAACTTGGGCAGTTTCACATTCACCACTACTACTAGGCTCTACCTATTACCTGCTCTACTGTACATTAGATTCCCGGCATTCTGGATAGCAACATTGGACTAGATACGTTATCCTCTAGCCGCCCGGCACCAGATAGTAAGATAGTCAAGAACAGCTTATTATTACTTAAAACTATTAGGCATCTAGATCTACCTAGATAGATACACGAGACACTTACCACTTACCCAACTACCCCGGTCGTTAGAGCCTCAAACGGCATACGCAAGTAATATGTTCCCCTGATCTACGAAGATCTGATCTGATTCACGACAACCGTTACGACCAGGTGCACGACCCCTTGCTCAAACCTTAATACCGCACTATAATTCAATGCAATCGACTTCTTATTGAGACGCTATTCCAGAGTCCACATCAGTCTCGACAGTCGAATCTGGGGTTAACATAGTTTGCAAGTTTCGCCTGGTATGAAGCTCTTCAAAATCAAGTTCACCGCTCTTTGTAATGAATGGCATGGTCACATGGATTTCGATATGGGATATAGATGTAGACATAGGTGTGTATTCAGCAGCTTCTAATTGTAACGATACCTAGGTAGCCTCCGTTTCGTCTCGTTAGAAAACAGCAAAGCAAGCATTTGTAACGTGACTTTAAAATATTGCAAATCCAAGAAACAGTCGTCGACAGTTGTGTAATCCAGGTGTTAAAGGTGAGGTATAAGTGGCAGGTGTTCTAGGAAAATATTTAATAAGCATATAATATAACACCAAAAAACAAACGCTTGAATCCATGTGACTGATTACCTGGTTCACGTTATCGTTGCAACCTGGTACACTTGGTATACAAAATTCCAAACTGTCTCTCCCCCGGTCTCACAGCTCTCCCCCCAGTAGATCGACTGCTAGACATTACCCGTCCCACAAACATTGTCTTAGCGGGAACTCCTGTTCGTTTCTGGATATAATGTCACATATGTATCACTGTGGCTTATCGGTATTCTCGGAACTGTTGTGGCACAAAATACAAGACCTTGGCTATTAAGAATGCGTGAGTACAATTTACCACGTGCCCCCTGTCTGCTGGGAAATCTGGAGCATGTTCGATACCACACTTGTCCTTGAACACCCTACTCACGGTGAGGGCCTCAAGAACTTGGTTCTAACCCTCCTCGAAGCTCCTCGAAATAGTACTTTTTCAAGTTCCACGACAGGATTGTTATTTATGTGTCACTGAACGTACGATAATGCTACTATAGCAGTATAGCAGCTAGCAGCAAATTTAAAGAAGCGATCCAATGTCGACGGGACTTGAAGAAAACAACGATTGTATGCTGGTCACGATATTAGGCCCAATATTACGGTCTAGACTACGCCATGTCAAATGCTATTGCTATTCTTGGCCGGAAAGGGGAGCTAACAACGGGCTGAACGGCCCCCAAAGAACCCAACCATCTAGAGGAGAACGAACTCTGCATAGTTCCACGTTGTGGCCGGCGTGTCTATCATATCTAAACGCGACAAGGGCCAGAGTCTGACATGTCCCTGCTAGGTCCCCCAGCACATGCAGAATATGTGAGGAGGAAGAGCGGTCAAGGACGTCGGTTGATCAAGAAGCATAATGCTGGTAGTTATGTGGGTGACTGTAGGCGTCGCGATAATCTCTACAGCAACTTCATCTACTTAGCCACAACAATGACTAGAACCCTATTTTTCAAGTTGCTTAGGTGAAGAACAGGAGACAAATGAAATATTTGGACGGGTTCTGATCTGTTTTATTGCTCTCGTAAAGTAGAAATGTGAGGGCGTTTGTATCAATCTTGTGGCTGTCATATACGTTGACAGTACGTAAGCGACCTGAGAAATAGGGGGCGGTCACTAAATTAGGGAGGTAAAATGGGACACCTGGTCATATCTCTTCCATGTCTTCCAAGTCGTCAAGCACTGGCCAGTCGCCTGCCTCGACTCTCTCCGGTCTGACAAAGACGCCATGCTTCAGCGCTGATTCGGTGCCCCAGTATCTGGTGCCACCAATGCTACCATCGTTCTTCCCAACCGGTTCGTCAAGCTGGACACCGATCCACGCGCCTATAGAGCCAGGGATCTCTTTGACCTCGCCGACGTACTTAATTTCGCCCCTGCGCGAGTCATCGCCGCCGACTCTGCACCTCTTACCCACCTCTATGCCTCTGCTTTTGATTTCGGAATCGAAAGCGTCAATCTTTGCCTTCTCTAGGCTAGGGGCATCTGGGTTGAATCGGCCGAGCTTCTCAGCCTTCTTCCAGGCCAAGACCGAGTCAGACTTCCTCTCATACTCGTCCGCGGGCATGACATATTTGTCGACGCCGGACGTATCATTGAGATTTACCCTAGCGCTAGCCGGCCGGGTGTCAATGATCTTCAAAAATTCGGTCAGCCATTCATCAGTATCGTATCATTGCAAAGTAAGAGGCGCATGTAAACACATCGGAGCCATCTAATAGGGTGGCATGTAGGTAGAATTCGCAATGTGCAGGACCCCCACGGCGGCGACTCGGTTCGAGACCTCGCTTGCGTGAGTCGGCTACAGGAATTCGCTCACTTACATGTAGTTCTACATAAGCAGATAGGGGGAAGCTTGACAGAAGAGTGGTGTCCTCATCTGCTGCCTCGACGGGTATAGTCTCCTTGGAGGCGGTTTTCAAGCTGATACGCTGAGACGAAGGGGGGACGCCTGTGACAGGCTCAAGTTTCCTTTTCAACTGGGTGATAGACCAGGACGGAGTGATTCGTCTCTCAGAAACCGAGTTCTCGGAAATGACTTGCAACGGGATATCCGCCATTGCTCGCCTGGGTCATGACACAGATTAGACGAGATGAGAAACGCTGAAAGGCGTAGCGAAGGTGGCGATCGCTAGCATTGGACTGGATACCTACTAAATGGGTAATACGGGATGCGGGATGTGTGGCGTGCCGCAAGAGTGAGGCTCCCGATTTGGGGAGAAGTTCGAGCCTCGCGTACGTCTCGCCAATAGAGTAGGGAGATCCGGGGGGTGGTTGAGGAGTTGTAGCTGGGGGACCCTGTGAAATCCGGGATCCTTGCTCGCGGAGGCGAAGGAGAAAAAGCAAAATCTCGGGCCGCACAAATGTAATGCAGTAAGCGCCAAAGCCCGGGAATTCGTTAGGATTCTAGGAACACGAGAAGTTTGGGCCGGAGGTGCATATGATAAGGGCGAATATGTGCGGTTTCGCAGCAAAGATGATGGTGATGACGGAGATGTCGTTGGAGATGGGCCCTAAGAAAGAAAAGTGCACTTTTTCGATGTTAGGTTGCACTGCTAAACCATCTACGCAGCCTAGGGTAGCAGGGGCTCTCATGTAGCAAGGGCTTAACGGCAACTAAGAACGCGCCACATTCTGCATCCTGCAAGCCACACACAAGATACACAAGATACACAGGCAGACAGGGTACACAGGGTACACAAGGTATCGTGGTATCGTGGTTATCGTGGTTATCGTGTATCTTAATTACAATATGTATCTACAATCGCCCGCGATGTTCCAATGATGGGATATTGATGTTGGACCTGTCACCTGCATTAACGATATGTACATTACCTCCTACATATCATGGATTATGAGCTGCACAAGATATATGTAATGTACCCCCTAAGGCAAGCTATATCCTCCAATACTACGCCGCTACGCCGATTGTACCTATCCCATCCTATCCCATCCCTTCTTCAATCTCAACCAAATTTCTATAATCTTCTCCCCCATCCTTTTCCCACATCATCATCTCGAAATGACATCGCCATGCACACCTACCTGATCAATCGCACACCTTGGAACTAATGCAGCCGACGCAGTATTGTTTTTTAGTTGATTTTTCTCTTGTTCGTTTTGTTCGCACGTTATATGAGAAAACTTGGCATTGTAAAAAGACTGATCCATTCATCTCGTACGGCCACTGACGTCTGTAGCTAGTATCTGAGATCGATCTCCTCCAATGGCTTGTCACGTATGACGAACAAGGGGCTCTAAAAATCTGAACGGGGAACCAACGATTTAGGACGCTGCCGTTTGCACTATTGTCCCTATGTCCCTGAAGATCCATCTACCAGGTATCACGACAGGTCCTCATCGAGGTTCTGCAGTCAAAGCATCAGATTCTGCACCTTAAGAAGGAAAAAAAACACATGGATATCAACACGCCATTCCGGCATCATTGTCACCTTTCCGTCCCCCACGTATGATTCAATTGCTTACGATGCTTGGTCAGTTCTGGCAGCCATCCGACGATCTCGGAATAGATCTATCATTCTGTTCAGGGCGAGGCGCCTACCTTCAGCCGCTTTTACGGGCTACGAGCTTCGCGGGGAAGACGGGAAGCCGGGATCTAACGCTATCAGAACCCCAGACCGAGAGCAAACAGTCTTTTTTAGGGTGTCCTCGAAATCTGGGATGCCATAAGAAATGCGACTTGACAAGTCACATCTCGTTTTCGACTGCGCCACCGAACCCGGGCTGGCAACCTAACGTATTAAGCTCCCCCATGCTTTCCGTTTTGGCTCATGACACACAGCCTTAAATGGAAATCAATCTTGGTTGTATTTTAAAGCCACGACGGTTATATGTTGAGTTTAGAGCGAAGAGCGCCGGACGAACGCACCAAACCCAAGCAGGGCTGCCTGACTCCTACTTTCATGGTAGTGTGTCTTTAACATCAGCTGCGTTGGACTATATGCGCTGTTCCCGCCTACCGGCATCATCCGGCTTCTATGGTATTCACCGCTTCCCCTGAGGCGGTCAGTCCACCCGCTGCCATAACCCGATTTAGTGGTCGTCCTATTATTTTGGTTTGCTCGACACCCTACCTTATGACATGTGGCCCGGGATGAATTTGACGGCGTAGAAGAGCAGCCTTATTATCGGGACTCAGCTTAGGTGCTGGGTCGTATCGGAGCTGCTATCGTGTGCCCTGACAGTTTGGCAGGCATCTCGTCTCACCTACACCGTCCCTCGCGAGCTATAAGAGCCTCCGTGGGCTAGGGAAGACTAGTAACCGAACATATGAGATGAAGCCACGGCGCTACGGCTAGACGAGACGGGCATCAGCTGGTGATGTGTACACGGGTCTAGGAAACAGCCAGGTCAGGCGTCCAATGCAAGGCCAACACAGCCATCTAGGAAAGTGGGCAGAAACGAACTTGAGAAGTACCGAAACCCAAGTATTAAGGCACCTAGCTTGGGTGACAATGAAGTCCCAAATCCTGATGGAGGCATTCGACAATCGCCAGGTAAAATTGGTGGCTGAGAGTTGGGGGCTGATGAGCCCAACGAGACGGTGCCGGAACCAACTGGCCCTATCGAACATGTATCAATCTGGATTGATAAGAGTCTAGGCCGAAAAACACCTAGGGGAACATGTACATACGTACATACGCCTCGCCTCACTTGACCTTGGATCGTTACACGCACGTCAACAGCGCTGCATTTTTAGACTTGACCCACTAGCACGGCCACATTCGCGTACGTCGTACGTCTCGCCTCAACTTACAAGTGGGTTCATGAAATGAACGGTAACTATTTTTCCTTCTTCTTTTCTTCTTCTTTTTCTTTTGTTTCCATTTCTGTTCCGTGCAATTGAATTTCTGTTATTACTCCGATGAGCGGGTCATGATGCTAAAAATTACTATGTATTTACTCTTAAACCCTAGTAGGGCTATAGCGTGCTTCTTGTTAATTGCCAAACGGAAAAAGCAACAGAGGAGAGAAAAAAAAAAAAAAGATGCGCTCCGCTTCGTTCGGGCAGCAACAGTCAAACGACCGGTGGACGATCAACTTCTCCTCAATTCTCATCCACCCCATCCCCCATACACCCCCCACGCTTCACATTTTCCACCAGTCCGGCGTGGGCGCAAAACCACAAGAAATAAATAAAAAGTGCAAATATCAAATACGTAACGAACTGTTACCCTATTGAGGACAGGGTAACTATAGTACGTAGTTACTTTAGGTGTGTCAGCTACCATGTCTACAACACCTCGTATATGAAGTATGCACTTTAATGTTTGGACAAGATACGATACAATGCGATTGTATCATGCATATGAAAATTTCTTCTTCTTTCTTTGTTAATTTTTTTCCTAATTTTGTTTTTGTTTTTACTACATATTACTCTCCCCTGTCTCCTTGCTTGCCTGCCCGACTCTACGACTCTGGTCCCTGAGCTTCAGCGTAGCGCAACCGATCCATCACCACCGCAGGGCAAACCCCTCAGACGTGGGATACAAGTTAACTTCCCTTCTTCCAACTGAGAAACTGACAGGGGCTATAATCCTATCAGAAGTCGATAGGGCAAACAAACAGCGCAGTTCTTTGCGTGGCGTGAGACCTTGACAAGCATAAGCATCATGTAGGAAGATGGGCCCAAACCAACTTTTTCTAATTATTGTGATGTGGTGCAGGCAAAGTAGATCATGGTTCATGGCAGTTGTTGTTATGCACGCCATTGAAACAGACATTGAAGGCTGATGTTCGGTACCGCCCTACCTGCCCGTCGCTGACGTACCATGTATGTACGCGAAGCGACATGGAAGGGGGAGAATATCCCCAAGTACCTGTAACCTCGCTCCCTACCCATCATTGTCTGCCACCTCGTCCTCTTTCTACATAATAGATTATACTGCCATCAAGTATCTATCTAGTATATATGACTACGACGCATGGCTGCTGACCGCCAGTTCATCGGCCCCAGATCGCTATTCCCGGAAACCCGGAAGCGCTCGCTATTGAATTGTTTCTTAGTGCCAATATCGACTTGGGGACTTGGGCAACAATCCGCCGGTTCGAACAGCTAAGAAACAAAAAAACAACCATATCTTACTACAGTCGATGTGTGATGTGCCTTGACTGTTATATATCTAGGGTATGGATGAGACGAACTAGAACCGGCATGATATGTTCGTCAAAGCGCTGAAAACCGCACGGACGTTGGGCTTTTGGAACGCGTGTTGAAGAGAGCCCCATATCCCGTGTCCCGTGTCCGAGGGAACAAGGGGTAGGGCATTAGAACACTAGAACAGCTAGAACACCTGGGCACAAGGGGCACAAGGGCTATTGTCACTTGTGCTAGCGCCATTAGTGGATTAGGTAGGAAATAATGTATTATTGTATCGCACATTTTGTAGTACATAGTATAGTATAGTATGCCCGTCCCGGCAAACTACACACACACACACACACACACGCACACACACACTGTTCCCTTCGCTTCTGCGGTTAGCATGCTCCGATCTGAAAGACCCGACAACACCACCATCTCATTATCATCATCATCGTCACCACCACTACCACCACCAAAACCACAACCACAACCACCATCACCCACCCACCCCTTGACACGCCGAGACCTATATCCATATCTATATCCATATCCGGATCCATGTTTAAGAATGCACTGAGAACTGCACCCCACGTACAGGCCGTACCGATAATATGCCTACCTAGTAGGTATATATTACGGTATATTACTATAGACTATACAGACGGTACAAGCCATACCCTGCTCTCCGGAGCGTATTTCACGCCTGTCTCTTTGTCCCTCCCGCCTAGCCGGTACTAGCGTGCCAAAAAGAAGACTTCGTCGTTCTGTATAGGTCAAGGTTGTATCCGCGCACATGCACATCAGCAATAGCTACATACATGCTCCGAACTGCTCTAGGGTAGCAGTAGTAACATGGACAGCTAGGTATGGCAGTCGGGTTTCATGATCCCCACTTAAAGGTATGCAGTTTCAAGGTAGCCTACCTGGTCTACATGGACGCCACCGCCACCGGATCTGTCAGTTCTTGTTCATTAATAGGGCTTCTGGAATTCGACTCTGCGTAGCATCGCCTAACAGGGGGACGGGTGCTTTCTCCGAATCGATCTCATCCAGCCCTGCTGCTGCCCTGCAATAGATCGTCAAGGGGTCCTCGGGTCCCTCAGGTCCTCAGGTCCCTTCCCTCATGCCTCGGAACGGCACTGGAACGGCAACTAGACGGCCCAGTGGATGGCTCGTCTGGGTCTTCTGGCTCCGCGCAAAACCCAAGGCGCATGGCCTGGTTGCAGTCTGTTATGGCCAGCCCATCAACGCTCGAGCTTTCGGGGGCGGCATCTGCTTGAGGTTCTTGCCGACGACGCCTTTCTGGGGTGGTATGTTCCAACCCTGGGCGATCCGGGAGTCTCTCTCGAACACCTCGTTCGTTTGCGTGCCCTCTTCAGTTCGTCGCTCCATTTGCGTCATTAACCCGCCGATTCAAGTAACTATCCCCTAGCGTGTTAACCAGAAATGCATGGAAGATGGTGAATTGTACAATACCTCTGCGAGCTCATGCATGATTTCGTGGCATTGTCATCAGCCCCGGTCAATAGCTCGCATGCCAACAAGTCGTTTGTTCAACTTACAATCCTAAAGCCTCTTTTTTGGGGATGGCCGGTTGAGAATCTACAGAGCCTGCGTCTCCAGAAAATCCCTTTTCGGTTCTAAGGACGTACTGCTAGAAGAAAACATGTCACTTACTAGCTGGACTCCTCCCCTCCCTTGACCCTCTCTCTCTCTCTGTCTCTTTATGAAGCTCTTGAAGGGGGGCCCCCATGGGAACTATGGGTGTACTCTGTGCTGGCATAGTCGGTGAAGTGTTACCCAACTTCTCCCACGAACTGCTGGGCTCTATTATACCTGGCACGACTTACATATTACCTCTAACTACGTAGAAACCTGGTGTTTATCGTCTCCACATCTGCTTCGACACACCACAGCACTCTTGCACCCCACACCCCGGTTACATAGTATTCCATTCCAGCCCGGGCTGCCTACCTGACGGCTTTGTTACCTAGACCCTGGCTACCGTCCTCTCACACTGACCACCATACGCTCCCATTTGACCAGAAGCCTCCAGCCCGGCAGCTCCAGTAGACATCTCTTTTTTATTAGCGTTTTTTTCTTTTCTTGATTTTATTTCTCCGATATCATTTTCACGCTGCGCATTCCCGACGTGGACCTATCATGCCCCTACTGCCGCTATAGCGACACTCCTCCATAGGAAAGATATCGTGAATGTTAAGAGAAAGTACCCTCCAGCTGGCTGTACCCTTGAAATCTACTTGGGTAGTTTGGCTGACGACTGGCGTACTGTACTTACCCGCCTGGCGCCTCATTGTGTTCGAACAATTTAGGTTCCCACATCATTATTATTGGCTGTGGGCGACCTTAGGAGTGCCCAATCATGTGTGACAACTCACAAAAACATTATCACAGTTCACTAACCTAGAGCTCTGGATTCCTTGGACCTTCTCTTCCCTTTGCCTCCGAAGCGTACCTGAAGTCCCCTTTTATCTCGAACTCCGTACAAGTTTCCCCTGTTTCCCACCAAAAGTTCACGAACCTGACCCGTTCAATATCGAGGAGCTGGCAACAAAATTACTGTAACACTCTTCTCGACTACTCTACTACACGAATCTAGACGATTTAGGGGTCGTTGTTGCCTATCCTCCCAGGACTAGAACAGAGACGAAACGCTACTAGGCGATTTCGTTGGATCACGAACAGCACGACTAGTGTTAGTTAGAAAAGACCAACGCCCTACCGAACTCTTTGACGCCCTCGAGGCACCCAGCGCCAGCCAGCGCCTCCATGAAAACTAGCCTGCCAAAGGCTCTCTAGGCCCCCCTACCGCCACCGTGGATATCGCCTCTCTCCTCAAGGCTTCCGACTCAAATGAGTCCTCCACATCTCCTCCTCGGTATACTAGATCCGCCTCACTACCCCCTTCGGCGGCAACGGC
>JAOWAP010006455.1:0-12211 GCA_028565235.1 Hypoxylon lenormandii
CTTTACCTTGCTCTCTCAAGTTCCCATCCCCCTATGTTTCTTGGGCAGTTTCCCTTACTTCTGAACTGTGTCTTTCCCGGTTACGCTTCTAATTCGTCTAGGAACGGCCATCCGCCTCTGACAGCGGACGATTCGCTAAATAAATGGGCCGTCATTCCCCGTCTGCCCAACATCACCACCCCGACTCTCGTCTACAATGGCGAGTACGATATCTCGCAAGACGTCGCCCAGGTTCCGTTTTTTGAGCTCATTCCACGGGTCCGCTGGATTACGTTTCCAGGTGGCAGCCACATGTGCCATCTGGAAGGCGGAGGGCTGCGAGAGAGGATTTTGAAGGTTGTTGGTGAGTTTCTAACATAGAAAGAGATCACCGATGCGCGATGAGTTTGCTCAAGGATTTGTGTGATGCACGAGTGCCCTAGATCCAAAGCACTTTATACGCGTATAACCTGAAGAGGCTAGAAATAGTGAAAGCTGATCAAAGTAATACTCACAACTTTCTCGTCGTGATCATGGCATTATGAAGTGCCTACTTGGGTACCTAGATACCTACGTTAAACATCATAATTTCATATTGGTTTTATATGGCAGAGCAGAACCTCTGACACGACTGGTATACGATACTCTGTATTTAATGCATTGAATTGCTGATTGTGTGCCTGCAGATGAAACAAAGAGGGACAGTAGTTGGAAATAAACCAATAACATCAATGAAATGTAATGAGAGACAGTAGCTGGAAATAAAACAATAACATCAATGAAATGTAATGAGAGACAGTAGTTGGAAATAAAACAACAACATCAATGAAATGTAATGAGAGACAATAGTCGGAAACAATCCAGTGATCACTGAAATTGTGCCAGCACATTGACAAGATCAACAGCAAGCTCCACGCGTCCACCCTTTCCGAATACCACATATCAACAACCCCTTATGATCCAATATGTGTGGTATCCGCCTGTCGAGATGGCTTGTAAACGCTGGTATGTGGCATAGCTCTTCTCCCGCCTGCGCTTATGGCCGCTTCGAGCAAGTTGGGTCATCGCAGTAAGCCCATCGGATCGTTTTGGAGGCTGATTTGACTGTCCCGTCGCGATTATATTTGCGTCGGAATGTGATGTATTCGACGCACCTAAGGAGCCTTGTCAGTATGTAATTTTCAAAATGCGAAGCCTCTTCCTATTGTTACTAACATTTTAAAGGCTATCGGCGTAATCTACTTAGAATATAGTACTATGCGTAGTTGTGAATTGGAGTGCTTTGAATCGGATAAATTGCGTTGAATGTGAAATTGCTCTGTCGAACTGACTTAAGGCCTGATTCAAAGGACGGGATCGTAGACTTTATAGACGTTTGGTCCTTCGAGGGGACTAGCAAAACTTCCATAGCCTGACGCAAAAGCTCATGTTGCCTAGGTCAGTCTCGGTTGTTCTTCCAGTTCTCCCATGAACACCATAGAGTAGTATACCGCATACGAGACCCGCATATCAGTAATATCACCAACAACGACTAGCATAGTTCACGAGGACTCAGGGCTATGAGTGTTATATAACTTTGTTAGATGGATTAAAGGAAGTAGAAAAAGATACAAATCACCAACCAGTTTGAATTGAATGGCTACGGCTTGATTATCTGGTGAAACGTCGAAACCGGCCTTGTGGTCACATATCATCAAGCGTTACGCTTAACATCGAAGCGCAATAGCCTGGCTTAGCGAGGCTTGAAGCCTGTGGCTTTGAAGATAATCACCAACAAACCTGGGATCATGTGGCCTTGCTGTAAGGATTCTCTCGAAGACATGCTGCATAATTGTGCAATTAATACCGAGCGGGGTGTTATCATTGGTCGAATGGCCGGCTGTTGGTGCATAGAAGTGGATTAATCTAGTATTACCTCCGGCTAGGCAGCTAGCAGGGCTGCCTCGCACTCACAAATGAAACAATCCTTTACAACACCCTTCTTCTTATCTACTTAAAGCTTTCATTTCCATGTATCAATCTTGACTTTCTCTACCAACCCTCAGGCAGTCTACATTACACTCGACCTTGATATTCTTCACATCGATTTCTCTTTTCCTCCCTTACCTTTCCAGACCATGGCAACTGTAGACGATGCTGTTAGCCCTCCTCATGACATTCAAGCGTTCACCGATCTCGACGGCGCGACGGGAGTGTTTAAGGAGGGCGAGCCGGATGGTGTATATACTACTTTCTATAAGTTCTATCGGAATGGAGAGGCGTATTTCGCGATAATATCCAAGCCTAGGGCTGATGTCAACATTGCAGAGGTAAAAGAAGCGATGCGAAGAATCCCGGACGCGGATATTTACCCAGAGATACCTGAAGGAGTTAGCCTCAAGGAAATGGCAACAACTGAAAAGCCGGATAACGAGCTATTCATCAAGAGACCTTCCCTTTTCACGTATGATGAAACCTCCGAACCGGAGTTCGAGTGGATTCGTGACGTTTTCTGTAAGTATCTGGCATACCAATTGTCTCGCCACTCTTTCTCGCAAAACACCCTGATTAACTCTGCTTGATATAGTGGGAGAGGCTCAGATCATGGAGCAAGTCTCGAGCATCCAGCACAAGAATATAATTCAGTACTATGGCTGCCTAAAGCGAGATGGACGTCTAGCGGGAATCGTTCTGGAGCGTCATAAACACAATCTCGCTGAGTTTTTCATGTGGCAAAAGGACAAGGATCAGGAGAAGAATGGCACTATAGACTCACAGCGCTTCATGGAGGAGCTTGAGTCAGCAATCTTTCACCTGCACCAGGCCGGACTGGCGCACAATGACTTGAAACCAAGCAACATAGTACTGGATAAAGATAATTTGCCAGTACTGATTGATTTTGGATCCTGTCGGCCGTTTGGTGCAAGGCTCATGGAAGGGGGGACGCCCGGCTGGTCCGACCCAGAAAAGCTAGTGATGTTTTCCGACAAGGAGCATGATCTTTTCGGCTTGGACAGGATTCGAGAGTGGCTGGCTAACCCTGATCGAACATTCGATGCCTAGCTAGAGAGCGAGGAATAAGTGATCGTGCGATAATTATCTTCGATCCATTTACTCTTATCATCATCTGATCCGAGGGCGAGAGCATATAAGGATGCGTGGAAGCACTTGGGTAAAGGAGGGGGGCGCGATTGTTAGTAGAAACTCAGTGTTAAGTACATTGTGCTAAGAGGGTATAATACAATGTTCCGTTAATGGTTTAACTTTGGGAGCCATTCCTTCGATAATACATCTCAATGACCGGGAAGCCGTCTTCACGGTACGAGCTACTGAGTCAAGGTGGCTAATTATTAGGTCACTTGTAGCTTCCAGCACCAAGAGAACGAGTGCAGTCGCAGTTCACCGAAGGGGCATATGGATTCCAAGGGTTGAAAGGCATACGGAAGTCGTAATAGGAGCGTGATCCAACCGGCGCGAAAAGGGGTTGGATCTTGACCACAGGTTAGATTTGGCAGCTTTCGGGTTACACCGGATGCCGTGGGCATGGAACTTTGTGTTGTATCACGGCGACCTGATAGTACAAATCTAAACGTAATCTGTCTCGTTTCCATGTGCTGGCCTCGTCATTGGTGTTTTGACTAAAGTGCGTTATCCGATTGCCATGTTACGGATACCTGCGTATGCGTGCCGGGTGATTGATTTGAGATCGCCGATATGGAGGGCTGATTTGGTTCGTCGAATTGTTCCCGATGACAAGTGGCCGCCTCGCACTCGTGTAAGTCGGACTCGACGCAAGATGAAGGCACATCGAGGCATGGTTAGTGTTCAGCTACGGGTACTTGAATATTCGGGAAACCAATCAACGGGTTCATCCTAAGAAGTAGAGGGTTCCCCGAGGATGCGTCTGTTACGTGTCGCCATAGGATGATAGAGCGATAGCCCGTCTTGCGGCTACTTGCAGCTGATCGGCCAGATTGGAAAAAGCGACACTCCAAAGAGCCACTGGGACGGAAGTTATATCACCTAATGTCTCGGTAAGATCCTGATTTAGATCTTTTCTATGTCTTCTAGAAAATGTTTCTCGGACAACGCGCCAAAGTCGGACCGCCATGGAGAGCACCAATAAGATGCGTTACCGACCTTTATCAATATGCAACAGTGGCTTGAGAGAACCACGAAGCACGACGTGCATAAATATGGCGGTATTGAAGGATCTGGTGCAGTTCCTGGGTCCCGGAGAACCGTCTGATTCGTTATAGATGGGCCGTCTCAGCATGATAGCCTGATATAAGCTGCAGGAGTGACCTCACGTAAAGTGATACAGCTTGGAGTGGCTTTCAAAATTTCGTCCCGGCGCTCCGTAGAGGTTGTTGGTTTACCTTGCTTCCTTCGTATTAGGCAGCAGGGAAAGGCTTGGAGCCTGCTTGGCCATCCGCAAATTCCGATCCCTTGACGAGTATCTTACTCAGTCCTCTGTCACTAACAATGCCAGTTACATGGATATATCATGGTGAGTATCGACGTGTCTTACATTACACAGCTGTAGTATTTCCGCCAGGGAAACTTTCTCTATTGAAATTTTACTATAAATATGCCTCGCAGACCCTACTGCAATGCTTGGAGATTCACCAGTCCCTAATTTGTACTTACATACAGGTGTTTAATTTGAGACAAACAGCAAGAATTCAATTTTTTCTCTTCAAAGTTAAGAAGTCAACCTTCAATATGTCTTCTCAATCACCAAACTCTACTTCCAACTCTTTACTCGAGGATCGAAGGATGTTTGGCTTAGGCCCTGACCGTCGTATGCCTTATTCGTGCACCTACTGTCTTGGAACTCCGAGATTGTGAGTACATAGGTAGACATAATGGGTCTTATTAAATATGTAAACTGACAGAACTACCAACCAGGGTCAAGGGATGTCGACCTTGTAACGGAACGGGCTTGATGTGGGACCCCAGTCCGGATAGCCTCTATCAGGGAAAAGATGAGAGGCAGATGACTCCCGGTGGATCCTCTCCTGGAAGTTCCTCGGTGTCATCCTACGGCCAAAGGGGCTAAGAGGGTATATCTATCATTCTCAGCAGATCTCCTCCGGCATTTCCATCGTCTTGTCTGTTATCGATATATTACGATCTTTCCACACAGGGTTGGGATACTTGGGCGCACATCTCCTCTGGAAGCTTTTTTTTGACATCGGATATTAGATCGCGCTATATTTGATAATATGCCGAGCGGCTTTTACAGGACTGGTTGCTACGATTTCAACCGATATAATTTCTTAATACAATGGAAGTAAATTTTGAAACATTTTCAATTGTCAAAAGCCAAGTAACTGGCAAATTTGAAAGTATTATTCGTTGCAGAGGCCGGGGACGTGTGGGAAGTACCTGGTCAACCTAGTACTTCGCAATGCTACGACGAACCTGGAGAAAGCAGCTTCGGCCTTAGAGTACCGTCTCTTCATGTTCATACTGCCGATAAGGCTTCCCGGTTCTAATCCAAATAGTGAATAAGAGTATTGGAAACAACTGCCAGTTTGTTGATGGAGCCTCGGGGAAGGACGACGACTTGTTGGTCTAAAAGGCCGCCGAAGAGACAGTCGAAAACGTATCTAAGGCGTGAACCGATATATCCCTCGGCACAAGTTAGTTCTGTATTGATTCTAACGTAACAGTGTTAGTCATGGTATCTTTCACTTGGAGCATGGTTACATTAGCTGGGGCTATTGTCCGCCTCGTGGAATCTTCCAAAACTTGCGTCTCGGTTTGCACCCTGATTTCGATACTCAATTTAACTGTCGTTGCCTCTGAATACCTTCTCAATGGAACACAAATCCCACTTCCCGGGACAGTGGAATCCTGCGGCAGACCAGATCTCAAAGCAAACATCACAGCAACTATTTGTCGACTTGTGCTCATTGTCGCCATCACTCCCTCCAGCGAGGTGCAAGTTGAAGCTTGGCTTCCAGAACCGCAAAGCTGAAACGGAAGATCTCTAGCTACCGGTAATGGCGGTATCGGTGGCTGTATCGACTTTGCCACCATGTAGAACGGGGCCGGGCTAGGTTTTGCGACCTTTGGGATGAATGTAGGATATAATGGGCCTGTCGGATACGACCTTTTCTTGAACTAACCCGAAGTCATCAATGACTTTGGGCATAGGGCGATTCACATTGAGGCAGAAGTGGGCAACGAGCTCAAAGAAGTAAGTGTTTATTTCCTATTCGCTTCCCCTTGGGAACAACGAGATCCCAGGAGCTGATATTGATATACCTCTAACCTAGCATATTGCCTCTACCTGATGCTTAGCAGATGGGACAATGTTAACGATACCAGCCTGGCAGCTAGCTGGAAGTGCATGTCACAGTTTGTCAATTCACAAAGATGGAAAAGGACGAATACCAGAACGGCATGTCCCATAGTCCTCAATTGGCTTAGCAGGCAGGTATCTTTGAGTTCACATAGTAAAATTTGATAAATTCACACACATGGTCAAAGTGAAGTTAGAATTTAGAAATAGAAGAAAAAGTAATACATTAAGTGCCTCCACACCGGATCGAACGATGGACCTCGTCATATCGCATATTACGATATTATATATCGGTACGAGTGACGCGCTCTACCACTGAGCTATAGAGGCTATTGGACACGTTTCAAGTTACAGTAAAATTCTTATATGGCTTATTATAATTCCTGCCAATCTGTTGCCCCGCTAAGCCTGTTTGTTACCCATTCTATCACCACTAAACGTAACTCGGCTAACCGGATAAATAAATAAAGGCGAAACAAAATAAGTTAACAATACATATTTGCAGCATTTTATATTAAAGTTTTTTCTCTAATCACTTCTGTTTAAGCCATTCAATGGTCATAGAGTAAATAAGTTCGCACGTGTAGCGGCTCGAGATTACACTACGTGCGAAGTAATAGGGTATTATAATAACCATAGCAAGTATGCGTTTACCGAGGTACTAAACTCTCCTATGTGCAATTTCAGGGGTAAAATGTACAACAGTCAGGTTTCAATACTGGCCATGACGACTTCAGCTGTATTCTCATTCCCATTTATCTCTGTTTATTCGCCCTCTAACTCAAAGTACGTCGTCACGTCCATGACACGTGGTACGGGAATCAATCTCGAGTCTGCCATTGCACCAGTAATTATTGTTCTAGGGTCCGCTCCTAGAAAGTCCCTCTTAAAGGAGAACCTGATACCCGCAGCCCCGAACAGACTGCCAAGGGCTGTCGTCCTGTCGATGCTATAGTCGTATCTCGGATCCGTCCTCTCTGCAACGCCGATGACAATCTCCTTGAGAAGCGGGAGCTCGTTGGGTGCAACTGCTGCAAGCTGGCGCAGGGATTTCTCCATTCCCTTGAATATATACGATATACGAAGCTTCCGAATTGATTTCGGAAGTAATGCGATGAGTCGGTCGGACTCGTCACGATCGTGTTCTCGATATATCAAGTAACAGCTAATCACCAGGTCCTCTAGGTTGTTGAACTGACGGAGAGTCGGAACCGGGGCGTAATTTACTCTCGGTGGATCGATCCACGTGGGGAATGGGTCGGACAAGATGTTCTCAGAGCTGCCTGGTAGGAATTCGATGCAGAGTCTCTTGAGCGTCGTCTTGACGGGCTCCAATAGCTCTACGAAGTCTGCAACGCCGAGTTCTCCTATTCCGTCCCAGTAATACTCCAAGTCCTCCAGCTGAGGGACACATAGCAGCACTTTTCCCAAGTGATCGGGGATCAAGTCCGATACGGCTAGCTTCTTAATAGTAGATAGCGCTAACTTATACTCGTAGCCACTATACTGCGCCTTGGCAACATTTTGGTACCAGCCCGCCGCATCACAGGCGTAGATGGTTTGAAGATTCGGCGAAGCAGCATATAGCGCCTCCAACTCGCTGAAATGGTAATCCAGCACATGTCCTACCAATCCCAACGTATGAAGAGAGGGCAATTTCAAATGAGGTGAACCCTCCAAGGTCCAGAACGCCGCATTATGATCGATGGCGAGAAGCAAGTTTGCGAGGCGCGGTGTAAGGACCATAGCAAGGGTAGCGAGCCACAGATACAATTCCTTTCGCTCGGATTTTTTCCACCACAAAAAGTCGCGCGTCTGATATCTTGGGAGAAGCTTCTTCGTAACACTGAGTTCGAACAGCGACTCGATCATTTGTGCCTCGCTCTCGCCCCCCATCAGCACGTCCCCAAATGCAACGTGCATCGTAGTAACTTGCGCTGCCAAGTCAGGTCGTTGAGCTATGCTGCACACGAATTGAAGCAGATAATCCGGCTCCTGACGATGTCTGTAGACCTGGTCATGACCTCTGTAAAGCTTCGTCTCTACTCGGCTGTTACCGGTCGCGTAATAATGGTAGAGTATGGGCTGTGCAACAGCACATATCGTCCTGGATGTTCGGCATAGACGAGCCAGGAGCCTCTTGTCGTTACGAGCCTCATTCGTGTCCGCGTTGGGGAAGTACCCGGGGTGTTGGCAATGGAAGCAGAAGTGACTAAAAATCTGAATAAGGATTTCGACGGGTAGAGATTCCATCGTAGGATTCCGTGCACCCGACATAACGGCTGCGATTGAGATACAGATGATCCAAGGTCCCTCGAGTTGCTGAAGATGGCAATATTAACTTGCTAAAAGGTGTAAGCGCTATGAGGAGCTCAAGTAAGCTGCTGACGCTTCGTTTAACAATCGTAGACTGATGCTGACAAGCAGACAAGTATCTAATTACCTACTAGCAACGGGCTAAAATTGAGAATGCATATGCTGTGTAACCAATGATTAGCCAATTGGTTTTCTCATTGTTAAAATTACCTAGGTCGGCTTCACATAGCGGTAGCCGCCCCCCAAATTGGTTGGACATCGGTCAGTCGAGATGCATACATATTACGAGACTGTCACAGTCAGAAAGCAAGGTTAGTCAGAATCTCCTATTACAGATACCTTTTAGGAAGCTAATATCCTGTTTGCAACGTGCTAGTGCGCAGAATAAGAGCCACTCCTGGAGTATCCCAGCCATCACGCCATATATAATGGCCGCTCCATTACAGTGGAACTTGCTAAAAGCTATGCCCAATTACGCATAGTGAAAAACCAAGCCGAGGACTTTATGTCCGCTTTTCAGTTCTCGCAATGTCAATATTTACCTACCAACCTGCCAATATGCATTCTCAAAAAAGGGGCAGAATTTTAGGGCTTACACCTCTCGGCCCACTTTCAATACGAATGGCCTCGATGCTGAGATTTTCGTGCCAGCGTCATCATGAGAGATAAGATCTTGATTGATGGGGAAGCGGTGCTAGATTTAATACAGACGTGTGATTAGATGATGAAAAGGTGTGCTCTATATACATTGTATGGAGATGGTTTTGTCAATAAAATTTCTAGGAAACTTGGAAATTGGGAAAAAGAAACGTGAAAAGGGAGATTGGTGGTATGCTTCCAAACTCAGAACGTTGTCAATCTATCCAGGGATTATTCTCCTAACGGAAACCTCCTTGGGGACTTCTCAGGGGGTAGCTTAAAAGTCTGAGATATATACCATATTTTAAGTGCCCGAGAGCTTGCTGTCACCACCAAGAGTCGAGTCGGCTGGCAGTAGGTAGATAGCCATCACTAAGAGCTGACAAATTTACACCTGAAGTGTCAGTCTTCCACGAGAGTCTTTCGCGTCCATTGACTCTTCTCAAGTCCTACTTAGAAACCAATGATCAGAGCACTCCAAAACTATACTGATTACGGCAGTGTTCCTCTTAGGGTTACAAGCTTGGATGTGTGCTACGTAGAATGGTCTTCATTACCCAGGTACCTAGGTTATCTCATTACGTTGTCCTTGGAACATATGGTCAAATCGATACAATGACTTCGTAAAGCTCAGGCATACATTGCTGGTAAATAGCATGTTGAATAACAAGTAGTATTGTTTTCCTACCTACTTTAGCAGTTCATTGACATTATAGCTACATCTGGTTGATTCTACTACTATTTAAGTGATGCGGCTACCCATAGCACTCATACAGGACCTTTCATTAAAGTCTTTCAGCAGTTTTCATTTCAAAGACTACGTCAACGCATAACGAAGAAGAAAGAGCAATCAATTATGATGGTTTATCAAAGTACCTCACAATTTGGTCTTAAAAAGCTCCTTGTTGGTAATCGAGGCCAGATGCTAGTCATCAGCTTTGACGGTGTCAAGTTTACCATCACGGGTAGGTACGTGAGACCGGATTGGCTGCCGAGTTGGATACTCTTCAAGGAGCCCAACCTCTTGTACGGCATCAACCCGTTAGCTGATGACACTGATCTATTCCAGCTCAGTTCTGACCTTTCGTCCGAAGCCTCGACACACCGGGGAGACCGGGGAGATGTTGTATCCTCCTTCACGAAGCCATTCTTCGACAAGCCCACGTTCGTATCCAGCTCGAAGGGCTCCCGCGGTGGCGTCCACCTCGAGTTCAACGCCGACAAGACTCGAATGGTCGAGGCATCATTCTTTGGTAGCACAATCGATATTTGGGATATCTCGGCCGCCGATGGCAGCCTTAGACTAATGAAGAGTCTCCCTATCACGGGTAATCCGAGCCCCGGACGGAACCACCACCGTCCACATCAAGCCGTGCTCGACCCCACAGGTCGCTTTTTCGTCATCCCAAACCTCACCGCTGATACGTTACTAATCCTAGATGCGAAGGATGACCGGTACGAGATCACTAACATCGCCCCCGTACCTACCGGCGTCGGTCCGCGCCACGTCGCCTTCCTCACAAGCGAGGGAACGCAGTACCTAGTCATGGTAGCAGAGTTCACTAACGAGCTCTTCCTTTTCGAGGCCGCTTACGTCAGCGACACCATTCTGCTCACGCAGATCCAGCGGCAGAGCACGTATGGCGACACGCCTCCGCGGGCACCATCCAAAGTAGCCGAGGTCGAAGTCGCTCGAAACCAGCGCGACGTGTACGTGTCGAACCGGATCACAGGCGACGAGACGGACCACGTCGCGCACTTCGTCTTCTCGAGGAAGGACGGCGGCGCCGCGCGCCTCGACTACGTTTCCAGGGTCTCGAGTGGTGGCTTGCAGCCACGTTCATTCTGCCTCAGTTTGGACGCCGAGCAGAAATTCGTCTTTGTTGCTAACGAGACCGGCAAGCACGGGCTCGTCGCGCTTCATCGGGATCCCAAGACGGGCATTTTAGACCCAACTCCGGTAGCTACGATGTTAAACACGGAACTGGATGCACCCGGACAGTCAGGACAGGGCCCTCATTTCGTCCGCGAGATATAAGTTACCGATAGGTGCAAAGGTACCAAGGGAAAAAGGAACCCCTGAAAAAGAGAGCGGGACCACAATGGCACATTAGACAAATTAGGTACGTAAGCACACCAAAGTACCTACCTCTTAATTTGAGCCCGAAGAGTTCCGACCATATTATTCACACCCTCTGATAGATAATAAAATTAACGCGACTTTAACTGTGGTATTGTAGGATCATTTGTGCTAATTATACTGGTTAAATCGGGAATAAGGGTGGCCATTTCACCTTCAACTCAGTTTGCTGATGCAATTTGTGACATAGAAACCTCAGTGCCACTCATCTGGCTTTAGAGGTAATCACCACGGTAAGTTTAGAGACCGCAGCCCTGTAATCCCCTGTAATCCCCTGTAATCCCCTGTAATCGCAGCGGACCCTTTATGATCATTTCACCTGGGCAGTTAAATTACGACATAAATCGCCAGCCGTGCATGAACCTCCCTAAAGCCGTAGGGAGCAAGGAGTCAAGGCGCTATAGTTTACTGTGACGATAGCGCGCTTCAGCACATCATTCCCTATAAGCAAGCATACCTGCGCCCTGACTGCCTTATATTTACAGTGATGAACACCGCTTCTCAGGGGCAAGCACCTCTTTACTCAGCATTCTAGGTAGAGAGCATTCGAGCTACATTTTCATCTAAATTATCAGCAGCGACTTCCCGTGCCGTCTTTCCGTGGTTGTCCTTCAAGGAAACATCAATGCCGCGATCTAGCAGGAAACGGACCATCTGCTCGTGACCGCTCCTCGCCGCCTCGTGTAAGGCCGTGCCCCAGCCCCTTTCGTAGTAGCTTGCCGGGATCTCTTCGTCGTCGAGTACGGCGTTAACATCTTGCCCGTGCCGTAGGAGCACCGCAGCCACGTCGACGCGATTTTCCATCGCCGCGTAGTGCAGCGCGGCTCGGTTCTTCCAGGTCGCGC
>JAOWAP010006476.1:0-12202 GCA_028565235.1 Hypoxylon lenormandii
CCCTCCTAAGTACCGGGGTGCGTAGGCACTTTGGCGCAACCGCATTGCATATGGCGCTGTAGCGATATCAGCTCAGCTTTGCACATCTACCTAGGTACACAACATGCATGTATTTAACAAATAAGACAACAGTGTCCTACACCATCTCACACCCGTCTCACCGAAATCATGGTCGGACATCATGCAGCCTCGTTTTATGGGAGAAGCATCCCTTGTGCCAATCACGCCGCCTTTATCAACAATCTTTTCAATGACATCGAGCGGCTGACCATCTATGATTACCACGTACAGCGCACAGCCGCCCAGGCCCCATCCGTCGGCAATCGCTGACGTCGGCAGCGTTGTCCAGAAGGGCATGCAACACCGGCGCAACCTTCTCCGGCGGCTGAGCGCCGGCGTCGGTGAGGAACGAGCGTATTCCGTATTCGACGGGCACTGCACGCACGGCCCGTATTCCTGCATGAGCGGGAACGAGGGGTAGGTCTGGAGAATAAACGTTACAATGGCGGACTGCTTCGCCGCTCCCGCTCGCTCGAGAAGCTCATCAGCTAACTCAACTACGTGGTATCGCAGAGAGCAAATGGTACTCTAGAGGCTAGGCTCTCTAGGAAATGATTTTCTCTCGCCGAACTATATATTTCACCGACGGGGCTGCGGGGGCGTTCATTAGGAATGTAACGTTATGGAGGGCCCCGTCCGCAGAGCCTCGCGTCCCTTTCCACTTTGTTAGGTCGCGACCTTTCGCCTTGACACACCACTCCGGAAACCCATTCCATCGAAACGGGCCGGATATGAAGAGTGGTTTACATTGAGCGGGGTGGGGGCTGTCCACTAGCATGATAGACGAGTGCGGCTGGTAGAACAGTCAGTATAAAAGATTATTACACAGCACACATGTACTACCCTCCAACTTTCAAAAGTCTGTTTCATTTGCTCGTGACGCAGTCTAATGGGATGAAATTTTTCTTTTTCTGTATCGCCCCCCTCGGTATTTACTTTTGGAGATTCATACCGCACCAAATTGACGATAAAAGGTCACATCAAAACTCAGCCCCCGTGTTACTCGACGGCTGAAATACCACCCGTCATGTAAGCACTGTAGCTGACCATTCGCCGTCTTCTACGGTGTATACACTATGTATTATTTAGTAAGTACAAGTGCTATTAAGCTCAGTAAGAACCAAGAGCTTGAAATTCTGGAGAAATATCGAGAAACCAAATATTCTCGCTGGCAATACCTGATCCACTTGAGAGAACCTGACGCCGTCTAATATTCCATTGCTCGATACGATACACTACAACAATTCGCGATGGCAGTCGCTGGAGACCTATTTGGGCTTGTGATCGCGGCCCTGATAATCGACAGTATAGCCCTTGGACTACGCTGCTGGATTCGAATCAAACTTCTGCGCTCTTTTGGATACGATGATGTGGTTCTCTCCCTGTCGTTTGTGTGTATACCTGTATGCGATTTATCTAAGTGAACTTTTCTAATATGATAGTTAAGGTCGCATATATTATCTTTTGCGCATTCACCTTAGTTGCCTTGCATTACGGATATGGTGTTGTGCCGGTTGAACCGTGGCATAATTCGGGCATGGCTATACAAGTATAAGGCCCCATCCGTGATCCGTGGCCCATTAGTTTAGAAGGGAATACCTAACTTTGTTTAGTATTTCTTTGCGGCCCAACTTGCTTATGTGTTTACGTCTGCGGTAGCCAAAACCGGCGTAGCCCTTGTCCTCTTTCGAATCAACGTTCAAAGACCAATCCGGCATATCTTGATTGTCGCGATGACTGTGGTCTTGATTGTCATAGCCGTATTCTTCTTCTTGCTGGCCTTCCAATGCCGCCCTATGTCGCTTAATTGGGGCGTCGGCAAAGGGTCATGCTTCGAGTATTCGACCATCAGGAAAACTGGCATTGCTCTCTCAGTCACAGACATAACGTCCAACTGGCTCTATTCATTTCTCCCAATCGCAATGCTATACAAGGTCCAGATGAGTAATCGTGTCAAAATTTCGGTCATGATCCTCCTTGGGATAGGCTTTGTGTAAGTACTTACAGCCGCCAGTTTCCTTACGTCCTCTAGGCAGTTTGCTTATTTTTTGATACAGAAGCAGCATTGCTACGGTCGTCAGATTCAAGTACATCATGAAGGTCAGCGATCGCCACGAAACGTTGGAAAAGATCCGTGAGCTTGAAAACAATCTCCTGGTGATACTGTGGTGTCATGTCGAGATCTTCCTGGCAATCCTGGCAAGTTCGCTGGTAGCATTGCGCCCGTTTCTTAGGTATGCGAATGAAATCCTTGATCAGCGGCGCCAAAAAGGGGCCCATCAACCATCAGAGGCCCATGTCATGAAAAGACTATCACGAGTTGGAGGGGATACTGGACTTAAAGGGGAAAAGGGGACAGAAGCAAATAGGTTTGGCAGCCAGGTGGCTATTATCGGGGGTCACTCAGTGGTCACCTTGTCGGATGTGTAATGATAGTGGCTCGCGCTGCGAAATATTCGCTACCTACATCTTAAACCTGATCAAGCGCAGGATTCACACCGGCGATATTAGTCGTAGCATCGTTGAGCTATTGGGATACGGTAGATAGGTACAGAAAATGAGGCAGTAACAATAAGCCGTCATTATTTGAAAGCAACAATTTATCATCACTTGAGTTTGAATCCGTTCTTCCCACGGCTTACGGCTTGATAAGTTGTTGAGCCTTGAGGTTGCCAGTAGCCGAGTTAGCTCCTTGATACCTACCAAAATTGTGTGAATTCTGACGTCGTAACATCACCTGCTTAAGTGTGACCTTGTAGCGTGGACTATGCCGACTGAGCGTAAAGATGAGTGAGAGTTTATATATATTTCAATCTTGTTTGCATAATTGTCCTCTAGTCAGACAGTCTACTCAATAACCAGTCTAATCTTGAATACTAGGAAATACAGTTTGTGTTCCGAGCTGACCGAGTTCCTCAATACGGATTCGAGAGCTGCTCACTTTCCCGGATCTGATAACGAGGGGTTATTTTACTCCAGGCCTCGTTGCCACTCATTTGGTATTCAAGGCCTTGGAGGTAGGCTCTGAGAGTTGTGGTGTCATGACCACCTCCACCTCCTAGCTCATCAACGAATTGTCGATGCTTAGTCTCCCATTCGCGACACATGCAATACAGGACTCGCTTACAGGATGCCGTCGACAAGGCTGCCTCCGTCGAGAGAATCGCCACACTATTGCACAAGACACCGCCTTCATCGTGCGCATGTGCGGCCGTAAGTGCCTCCTTCTCAAAGCTCCAGATGTCGTTAATAACAGAGATATGATTGCCGCAGTTTACATCTGCTGGTCGGACGATGTCCAGCTCGTGTTGCGTGAGTTTTATATCCAAACAGAATCGCATCAACGCGCAAAGCAGGCTGTGAAGAATGTATTAGTTAACATATAGCTGAAAGACTCATAGGGGTATTGCAGACTCACGCCTGACCGATATCTTTGTCTCTGTACTCGAGATATTGCCCTAAACTCATCGAGTGAGCTCGACGCTTGTCGGTCTGTGCTCGCATGAAGATGAAAAGGGGTTCGAGAATCTCGTCAGCAAGCTCTCGGTCGTGAGCTCGCATGCTTTGCCATAGGTCGTAGGAGATATTTTGAACGGGGATGGAGCGATCTGGGACATCGTCTCCGCGAATTAATGGCATAAGCCTCCCATTATAGGCAGTGCCCTCTTCAAAGGACATGTTTTCGAGGACGTCTGTGATACCCAAAGTTAAATACACATTAGTTACAGCTTTTTCCACGTACAACTTTTTCCACGACGTGAAAGTTAGTCTCGTCTCCACTCACCGTCAATGAGGAATAAGAGAGTGAGAAGGCGGCATGCGAAGTGGATTCTGTCGTCCTTTGCCTTGGGGAAGTACATGCAAGTACATCGCGTGAAGCCTGCTCTAAGGAACTTATCCTGGCTATTGACGTCAGGGAAAGGCCAGTTAGCAATGAAGTATTCATTAGTTTCCCGTTCAACCACTTCAAATCGAGGGTGGCAAAGCAAGGGGAATGTGGGCTGGGCGTATTCCATTATTGGAACAGGTTCAAAACTAAGAGGTGGCAAAATGGGCTCTGAGTTTCACGGAGTATGCTGATGGGATTACTTTGGGTGGAAATTTAGCGCCCCTAAATGTCAATAAATATTTATACTGGTGGTAGAGTATACCTTCTTTGTACTCATAGATGGATTACGCGGGACGAACACCGAATCGGCCTCACTATTAATAGACAGGGCACTATTTCTGTGTCTTCCTATTCAATATTCTGTATGTCTCATTCAGGTCGGTATAATTCGGGCTTAATATGCAGGCTGTGTAGCAGAGAAGCAGTAAGATACCACGCAATATTACCACCACGCTGCCTTGATGTCCTGATTGTCCCACGAGGCAACCATATTTGCCACCCCTTGTTAGAAACATCGCATGAAAAGATTTTCGAGATAGCACGGTCTGTTCTAAAAACAGCCTCAACATGTGAGTCACATGGCAATATACGAATTAACGGTGCGACTCCGGAGCCTACATGTCGGGTCGTACAAGAGCAGGCAGTATGTAACCTTGGGGCCGTACTCCCCGCTCCTCGATCAGTTACTTCGGCATTTTCTTCCCTAGTAACGCCAGATTTCCTCACAGTATTAGTACGAGAAGAATTCGAGAGAGAGAGTTCAAGACTGAACAAACGCAGGCAGGCATCGATATAACAGCTCGATATCTGCAATTACTCAAGTATACGTTAATATCCGAGCCTTGCTTTTCACCTATACTAAAGTGTTGGGAAAATAGTCCGAACATTAATCACTACCCAAGATGGAACTCATCCAGTTACAGATGGTGATCTCCGAGATCCTGCAAACCAGGACCATACTACTCTTCTTAGCTGTGAGTTGATGTTCACAACCCAACAAACTGAAGACTAAACTAAAACGTTTGCAGATGGTTGTTTATTGGATGTACAAATTAATTTACGGCCTCTATTTCCATCCGATTTGTAATATTCCAGGGCCAAGGGCTGCTGCTATCAGCAACGTGCGTTTTGATGCAGCACATGAGGAGATTTCCAGCTAACAATGCTAGATCCCACACTGTTGGTGGTTCTTGCGTGGTCGTCAACCGTATAAGATGCTTGAGCTACATAATAAATATGGTATGTTAGTTTCATCTACTAGAATTCAAGGGCTAACATGACGTTGGCCGTGCTGTACGCATTGCGCCGAATGAGGTCTCCTTTAATAGCGCCCAATCCTGGAAGGATATATACCGCGCGAGACCTGGCCATGAAACATTCGTCAAAGGGGATTTTTACAGTGGCGGTAGTTTTGCCGGCATTGGGACTTCGTCGATCATCAGCGAACGAAGGCCAGAGGTTCATAAGCAAATGCGGAACTACCTAGCCGGTGCCTTTTCAGACCGCTCCATCTTGGAACAAGAAAAACTCGTCGCCGCCTCAGTAGATGAGTTTATTCACCTTGTTGGCGTTCTGGGATCTCAAACAGGGGGGGTCAACATGCCGACAACCCTACAGTCTCTAACCTTTGATATCACCGGTAATTTGTCTTTCGGCGCGCCCTTTGGTGCTCTCAAAAGTGGTAATGAATAACAATATTAATTCCCCCTTCCCTCCAGTCCAATACTGACAGAGCGTTTAGAGAGACTACATCCTTGGATATCTATATCACTTGATGCAATGACACAGGGCGAAATTGTGGACGTCCTCAGCCGCTTTCCAATAGTTGCAAAATTTCTACCTGTGCTTATGGGCAACAAACTTAAGAGGCTTACCCAAAACACGAAAAAGAACGAAGAACTATCATATAAGGCCGTCCAATCGTAAGTGAATCGACGCAATGCTGCTTTCATTCCGGGATGCTAACATGTATGAGGCGTATCACATGCAAGACAGAACGTAAAGATTTCCTTACTCGGATACTAGAGGATCGGGACCCTACTGTCGTAACAGATAGAGAAATCGCTGCCCATGCCTCGGATTTTGTACTCGCAGGAAGCGACACTACCGCCACGACTGTAGCCACTGTTATCTATTTCCTGCTTCGAGATGAGTCGACTGTGTCTCAGTTAACATCTGAAATTCGAAGTACATTCAAAAACTATGTGGACATTACTTATTCCTCAACGGTATCTCTACCATACCTTCGAGCAGTTATCCTGGAGGCGTTGCGCCTATACCCTCCTGTTCCAATTGCACTCCCACGCATCGTGCCAGATGGAGGGGATACTGTCGATGGATTCTTTCTTCCCGCAGGCGTAAGTCTTTTTTTATAACCATCCTCTATATTGTAGTAGTGGTAAAGTAGAAGGCTTACTCTTCTCTGTAGGTAACCGTCAGCACGAATCCCGTAGCTGCTTCTTTGGCCTCGGAGAACTTCCATGACCCATGGTCATTCAAACCAGACAGGTGGATCCAACCTAGTGAGAGGGATGACCTCGATTGCAGCCAGCCCTTCTCACTTGGCGCTCGTGGTTGTCTGGGGCGCAATCTTGCTTGGATGGAACTGCGCACCATCATCGCCAAGCTTGTCTGGGTGTATGACCTGGAGTTGGTGAATACGTCGCTAGATTGGCATGGAGAGTCGCGAATGCATACACTATGGAGAAAGCCGGACTTGATGGTTCGCGCCAAGAATAGGGGAGTTCACGTTCCCTAGGTTAAGATATATCTTCACTTTACCTCAACGATGCTGTGTTTCTAGGTTACAGTTGAGGTACGCGATGGCGTTTTAGGACGAAGAGACAGCGATATTCAAACCTTATGGTGAATATGGGATAAACTTTTATTCAAAGCAGCAGATCCACAGCCTGCGCCAGAAGCTACATTATGCTTGTGCAATTCTGAATAATACACTTGACACGTTGAAGACCATCAAGATACACGAGGAACGAATAGCAAAAATACGGAATATTCCCGAATTTGCTCACCAAAGCTTTGAGCGTGAGATTCAGATCATTTTCAACGAGTTGAGGAACCACAGGCAGACAACACAGAAATTACTACGTTTTTCGCGTGATATCGGATTAATGGTGAGTCATGTACAGTTTGTTAAGTGCCTCCCTACATGTAGGTACCTTGGATATGGCAATGCTTACTTTATATTACTATTAGTACGATAATATTTTGAAATTTCATGGCCAGGAGTTGTTGCACAATAACGGCATGCAACTGGCCCAGATTGCACAAAATGATTCCCAGGAAACTAAGGCGATGTCTTCGCTTGCAGATAAAACTTACCAAGATTCCCGCACAACGCGCATAGCAACTGTAATTGCAATGTTTTACTTGCCCACAAACTTGGTCTTGGTACGATTGCATTTACCCTAACTCCAAATATGCCTAGGTTATCGTTAACCTATCCATTGCAGTCGTTTTTTAGTACCACTCTGGTCTGGTTTGATGGAGAGAGCGACACGCAATCGAGCAGTGGAAAGACCTCGGTGTTACATATCCATCGAGAGACTTAGATCGCGGCCCTCAGTACACTAATTCTTGTTGTTTGTACGACATTCATGTCATGGTGGTGGGATCGGAAGGAGAGAAAGCTTGAGCTCCATCCAGTCTGATGAATGGATCAACAACATAAAACATGGGGCTACGCCCGCCAGAGCATACAGCACAATAGCCTGGGCTTTAACAGACGTGCAGCTGGCTAGTACTTGGTTAATTTTTAGTAAACTAGGTTACTCTCTGCTACTCAAAAGCTTCAAGCTGCTCGCTGGCCGTCAGGCGCTTCACGTCCGCTGGCTCACTTCGTAGCTGTCGTGAGCAAGGGTTGAGCCTCCCCTGAGTAGCGCTTGATTAGACCTGAGTAAAGCGGCAAGAGATGTATGAAAGGTAAGGGGTCGGCGAGGGCAACTTTCGGGTAATGCAACAGGTAGAGTCAAATGTACCTGTCACAACATCACACCTACTTTCATGGTTCTCGTGCACTTTGGTTAATAGATTATGCAATTGACAAACTCCTTTCGTCCCGTGGTATTATCGAATCTCAGCTCTTCTAATGGCGTAATAGTTCCCCTTGAAATAAGCCCCTATCTCTGTGCCAGACTTCTAGGTCTTTAGCTCTCTTCCATATCCTATAACCCTTCCTCTCTAGAATGACCTTGAACTCGTACTATTCATTTTGGGAAGACTTTTAATTGTCGAGTTCGTAAGGTTCGAAACGTTTGCTATTACCTAGGATCGGGGCAATGCTGGTTCCGTTCGGTAGAGTCTAGTAGTATGCGGAAAGGAGTTGAACTTTCAAAGAGAGCCAACAAATGTCAGCAACTTGATTTTTGCGAAGAAATTATTGGCAGAGGGGACTTACCGAAACTGGTAAAGGGACCCTCGAATTTCAAAGGGGTCGTCAAGTTATTATCGCCTATAACGCCGTTCTCTGCGTAGTCTCTCCTCCTCGCACCGCTCGCATTCCCAATTCGTGTAGCCAGGCAGCATATTTAACTTGAGATTGGGGCACAGGCTTGTGCCTGCATATGGGTGAGGACAGACAGGATTGTAGTTCCTGATGTACCTACGTTGGTCCCCGCAGGTTACGCAGTGCAACGGCGTGCAGTCGGCATGACACATATTGATGAGCGGTCTATCGGTTGTTTAAGGATATTGTAGAAGGGTTGTTGTAGTATGGACAATGGATATCTAAGAAACATCTGGTGGGAGGTAACATGTACGATTAGTAGGTATGCGGCTTGGTGCTGATGGGAGAAGGAATCGCACTACTTCATAAAGATTGTTCAATATATATAATCTCCCGAAGAGGTAGAAATCTCAATCTACATGACAGAGAGTTACTGTAATGATGGTACGATTCGAATAATAACACTGAATCACAAACACTCAATATACATCACGATATCTGCCTCCACCGTCTTGAGTCGACAAGATGGATAATTTGTTGGTCATATATTATCAAACCTAATTATTACACCGTAGCAGACTTATGTAAATGAACAGGTACCACTGTCACGAAATAATCGGCCACGTATTCCTTTAATGTCTCTCTAAGGTACTTAGGTACTCACAGATTAATGTAGTTGTCTACTCGGTCCTGATATATTTCTATCACTTTATAAAGTATCACCTAGCTTCTTTGGCGCTTTCTTAAGGGAAAGATGGAATATGGACTAATTATAACGATAACTCTAAGAAGCAACTAATCTAAGAAAAAAAGAATGGAATGTACCTAGGTACTCAGTGGCAGTTCCGGATTAAACTATCAATGAACACTTCTTATCATAGCGTCACGCCGAGATGTCCTATGTTTAGGGGCGAGACCCAGCCTCAGCTACCCTACATCCTCACTTCAGCCCACTGCCATACAAAATAAACTGAACAAAGAAATGCCTCCATCCTACCTTTAGCTTCAAGTTTACAGCACTGTCCAGTTCACATTGTGCTTTAATGAAAACCCAAAGTCATTCCACTCTACCAGCTTCGTACCAAACGTTCCTATCTTAATCAGCTTGCCATTCTTTAACTCCCTCAGCAGCAGCCTGTCTATTCTAACATATTGCTTCTTAAGCACCATATGGAATTTCAGCATTCGTTGAAGACCGACGGCATGACACTTGTAGGATCGCGAAGAAATCCATTCGTGTAAAGGCTGTTCAGAAGTAACAGCCGCCCAATCGTTCACAGCAACTTCGCAGTAGTCGCTGAGGAATACGCTACCCAGATTGATATTATCAGGATTAGACGATGACATGAGCAACCAGGCGGAAGACATAACGACGCTTCCATCTTTGGCAACAAGCCATTCTGCAATCGTACCGTGTGTCTCCGTTTTGTCGACCATATTAGGAACGTTTTCACGTCTCATTCGAGCACCTCGGCTCGACCTGACCGATGCAAATGGAAGTAAAGTCCCCCTTGTATCGTCACGAGCAAGTAATTGATCCTCAAAGTCCATGGGATCCAGCTCGGCCCAAAAATCCCTCGTGATGTTGTGAGAGAAAAACTGGTAGTCGCCAACTTCTTGACGTAATTCATTGACAAATTCTAAGGGATACTCTCCGAGAACTAGCTGCTTTTCGTCACTTTGAATATTGCCGTCGTTAGGGCGGTACCACTTCGTGACGCCTAGGGCTGACATGATTACCTCTGCCCGCTGAGTTTTGCTTCCGCAGGTGCGCTGGCTCCCAAGGGTTAGAATGCTCATCCGGGTGATGTCGGGGATTTCGATGAGGCCAGCTGCCATAACAGAGCGCGTGAAATAAAATACGAATGGTGGTGGAGATTAAATCAGATTCACCGCCGCAACTTCATAGACTTTATACTCCAAGCTAGCGCGGATGTTACCTCCTGGAGGCGCGAACCGGGTCAAGCTTTCATTAGCTGATGGGAATGGCCACTCTCCCATAACATCCGCATTTGCTGATACAAGGGACAATAGGCAATCGAGAGGTATCTTTGAACCGGTTGCTGACGAAATCAGCGGTATCATATCACTACAGCAGAGCTACATGTCTGGCCGCATGCAGGCCTCTTGCAAGGTCCAGAGGGAACTGAACCATTCATGGAGGAATTCGTCCCACCTTCGACTACCCAGGTCCGTTGATTGAGACTTTAGAGGGCAACTCGACTCTGTGATTCGAAATTCTTCTAACAGCTTCTCAATGCGCTAACAGTATCTGTCACATGCATCTTTCCCTCCACCGGGATACCTTATGGCATTAATAGCTAGGAGGTGGCAGAGATCCTCAAGAGGGCCGAAATTGTCCAAATTGCAGAACCACACTATGGTAGATTCGGCGAGAGAAAATATGGCGGCTTGTTTTGCAATCTCCTGCCGTGCTCTGTTACCAAGTTCTCCATCTCGGGTTTGTGGGATGCACACTAGATCGAACCAGACATAAGGCGAGTCCCCCGGTACTGAATGAAGAATATTCCCGATGTCTTCTAGATCAAAACGATCATTGGGGGGAATCGTCCACGGCACGCCGGACACGTCGACTTTAGGGTAATTTTTCGGATCTTTCTTCCATCTACCCCAGGTATGACTGACCACGGTATATTCTGGTAAGTACCACAGGTCTTTTGTGCACACCTTATAAAACTCGGGCACTTAAAGCTCATAAAGTAAATAACTTGATTTTTATCGCCACCAGTGTCTTAAATCTTTAATTGGACGAATCCCAACTCTACCCCCTCCCCTTAAACAAGACATTGCTTCAAATGATGTATCAGAAGCAACGCCGAATCAGCTTCACATAGAAAGGCAATGGGTGGTTCAAGGATTCGAGAAGCTACTCTGGCTCCCCCCAGCACATCGGGCAACTTCGATAGCCTTAAAACACGAGACACTTGTCCTTGGAAACGCGTCTGGATCGGTCACAATCATGAGATTCGACCTCTCCAGTGCATCAGTAGCAAGCCGATTAAAACGCTGCCTTGACTGACCCTGTTCGAACTGCGGCGGTTGGATTGATGTTGGTCTGGGGGCCTAGGAAGGGAGGGTTGGATCTCCATTTCTATAGTTGGAGAAAATGTCCTTGGGAACTACCTCCGACGCAGCATTCCACCAACGCGAGGGCTATGTCGGTTTTGTTATGACCCCAGGCTTTCCAGAAGGCTATTAGACGAGTCCTTCTTTGACAAATTGCAGTTTGAGAATTAGTTTCGTTATGTCTTCTCTTCGTACGGCGAGACTACCACGTGCCTTCATTCGCTCAGATACTAAATCTTGAAAGAGAAAAGAAAAGGGAGTAAGGGCTTTCTTAACGTCACAATAAAACAGCACGCACTCCCCTGCTGTATGTAAATTATCTCAGGCATCGCCTATATCGAACTTTACCAGTAGCGAGCACTTGGTCTCCCGCCCCTTCAGGTCTAGCATGCGGATGAAACTCCAGCCCGGGACGACGTACAGGAGCCTCACAGCGGCCACGGCGAAGACGGGATTCTCCGCGAAGCTGACGTCGCTCTTGATCAGCAGGCGGAGGAAGGCCAGCTCGTTGTCCTCGTACTCCCACTCCAGCGTCTCGTCCCAGACGGGGTCCGTCGGGGGCGGGTTCTCGCCCCGGTGCAGGAACCCCAGCTTGTGCTGCTTGTAGGGCTTGGTCTTGCGCTTCGGGTGGTTCCCCGCCAGCTCGTCGGGGTGCACCAGCGTGCAGGTGACGTACGGCTTCACGTCCTCCTCCTCGTGGCCCT
>JAOWAP010006487.1:0-12200 GCA_028565235.1 Hypoxylon lenormandii
ATAAAATCTAGAGTTATTAATGGTTAAAGTTGATGAGTTTTGGTGTGAAATTCGTATTTGACGTTTTTTTTTTCGGCCCACTGTAGGTACGCTACACAATAGCGGGGTAGGTACCACCCTAGCCTATAAGACCGGTAAGTATTACATTGAGGGTACCTAGGAGGTACCTAGAAGATATTCAGTTTCGTCAGTTCACTAGAGCTAAGATGCATACGAGGTTATGAAGCAACGAGACTCGACAGGCAGACAGGTACATAGCAAGGTTTATCAACACGAATACCACAGAAGACGCGGTATGATTTCTACGATAATAGTTATTACTGTTTCCGGTAAGATGTTGCGCTGGAGCTCCACACAGCCGCTCGGTAGGGCTGACGATGCGGACCCGTTATATCCTTCGCTCAGGGGTTGATGGGCGCCGAACCATGCTAAAGGACGGCAATTGGCCTAACTTACCACAGCGAACGATGTGCTGGCCCTTTGCTCCAGTTACACTGCCGGGCTGAACCCCTGAAAACGGTCTGCGGCTAAACGAACTTCTGGCACATGGCGTGAACGCCATGACGACTGTTCAGTCCTACAAACGGCACTCCCGTAGCATAGCCTGGGTAGTTAAATTATAAAAAATGTGACAAAGCATTGTTCGTGGAGTGATAGGTGCTACGTTACGGAGACGAATTCATCCAAACGCAGCGACAAATTACCTCGAAGGGTTGAGAGGAAAACATGGTGGGCATACCAAAGAGCAACAGGTGCGACTTCTGCAGGCGGAGGAAGACTAAGGTGAGTTACGTGCATATATCACCTACCTCTAGTAGTCAATCAGACTTCGGGAATAGGTAGCTGATCTTGGCTGATCTTCCACACCCATACCATGTCCTTCATTGGCTGACTTATTCCCAACGGCAGTGCGACGAGGCCTGGCCAACATGCGGGAGCTGCAGAAAGGCAGGCAAGGAATGTTCTGGCCCGTCCAAACGTGTCAAATTCGTAAACAACGGAAGACATACTCGAGACGACAGGGAGAGGAAGAGTACTGTGGCTCGAGATGCTTCAAGCACAAGCTTAGCAGATGGAGCGTCAGATCCTAGATCGACGGTGAGCCTCCTGAACATCAAGAACAGAACCACTAGCAGCGGCGCAACGTTCTCCAAGTTGCGAATATGCGTCCGGAAACCGCCCGTGCCATCCAAGGTCCCTGGGAGCCCAGCCGACCTATTAGCAGGGAAGGTCGTCATGTACTTGAGATCCAGCGAGGGGACGGGATATAGCCTGTCGATGTTCCTCTGCACGTTGGGATACGCGCCCCCACTGCTCGGGAGGAACGAGGCTCTGTTCGATGCGACCGACCTTCTGCTCTCCACGTGGCAAAAGCTTTGCCGAGGCACAAGACCGGAAGATTTATTCGATCTAGGATCTTACAGTCGCGCTATTCGTAGCCTGCAGAAGGTCCTCAACGATCCGCGGGAACAGAAGTCCTCTTCTACACTTGCTGCGGCTATCTACCTTCAGATGAGTGAGGCAAGTATCAGTACATCCTATTAAATTTCTCTCTTTCTTTGGTCCCCCAAGTGTAGAGTGTTTCCTAACATTCGAGTAGTTCCTGTTTGATCGCGCCGAGAGTATTAATCAAGTATCGCACTCCAATGGCATATATTCGCTTATGATGGCCAGAGGGCCGCCGAAGCCCGGAGACAACTTTGGCTGTCATCTCATACTAGATTCGTTCGGTTTCTTGGTAAAATCCCATCGCAGTTAAAAAGGTGATAAATTAATTTAAACTAATGGAATGAACAGTTCAGGTTACTCCTATTGGGTGATATTGATAACTTCTTCGTCAGACCCGAATGGCAGAGTGCGCTCAATGGCCTCTTCTCTCAGTATAACGGGAAGATACCAGTGATAATGGAGATGTCAAAGCTCGTGATTTATGCAACTATGGTTGCAGATGCCACGAAGCTGTCCTCGAAGGTCCGGAACATTGCCCCAGAATTACAAGACGCACAGGAACTGGAAGAAGTGACTGCGGTTATCGACGATGCCGACTCAAAGTTTCGGGACCTCGAGATGTCTACTATACCGCCTCTCTTACAGAGCAATGAGATATACGAAGAAGAGGATCCAGCATCGCCTGTCGGCACTAGCTACAGTTTTACCAGTCCCATACTGTCACTCTACTTTGCCAACATCGGCGCGTTTCGAATAGTGCTTAATCGACTCAAGCAGGATCTGAACACGATACAGGGGATCGACGATCCGAATCTGGAAGCAGAATGCATGGAATGGAGTGCCCGAATATGGAAAACTTGTCGATATAGCCAGTCGCTGAAGCCACTTTGCTCCGTATCTTTCAACAGCCGATATGCGTGTCGTATATAACAGCACCACCCGCCATAAGATCTTACCTGCTCGCGACCTTGAAAGAGTCGGATGACTATAGGAAACATTCGGCTACGAGGTGGACGGAACCTGTCATCTACGCGCAATATAATGTCCTCCTGGGTCGATTGTCAATGGCAAGCATCGGTCAAGGGAAGAAAGCAGCACCCGGACTAGACCATTAACGCGTCTTTAACCATATACATTATCCTAATCCCTCTATATCTCATCCTCGACCATAGAGTCACGGATTATGATATCACATTCTATCCTTGAGTTCGGTATCACCTTTGTTCCTATCGCCAAGCTTCTCGGTCGACGCCATCTTATTAAGTTTCCACAAGCCCGGCTAAGAATTACGGCAGTCGACCTACTTAACTTAGGTAGCTAGGGATCCGGTCGAGATAGACCATTAATAGAATGTCTGCCCCTTATTGTTGCTACGAGTCTCACCACAAGTAGAGAATCTGAAAACGAAGTTGGGAGTGACACCTATATCTGTTCCTTTGTCAGGAATCCTCTACTACCGCTCGAGAGATCTCAACGTGTTACCAGGTGACACGATATTAACCCAGATACATAGCATCGATGCCAAGACATGGTACTTGTACATTACTAAATTCGGTAAAAACGAAGCTCTCTCGCGGTTTCTATTGGCCCATGCAAGAATCCACTAGTTAAACCTTCTATAGGCGATATGTAGGTAGACGGCGGCCCTGGTACTTAGATTTGACTCGGGACAATCAAGGCCTCAGGATCATATTAAAGTGGCATACGACGATAGAAATATCCATCCACAGATTGGACTTATAGTTATATACCAGTCGCCGCTATCTAGTGCACTTTCAGTAAAAATGTTGCCGCTGTGTTTGCCGTTCCAAAGGACTCCTGGAGTGGTGAGCCATAGCAATGGCGATGGACATTCGGATACCTAGCACAATGATTTAACATCGCAAAGGTACAGTTCAGCCGAGCACTGGAGTTCGGGATGTGAACCCTAATGTTGAGTGCATTCTTGACATCCTCGGCATGATTGGAGTCGTCAATATCAATGGCCAAAGCCCTCATCACTAAAGCTGTCTACGACCCCACCACCCCGTACACATGGGAAATGCAAGTGAGGAGGGAGATTGGCAAGGACAAGGTCGTGTTGTTTACCAAAAATGGCGCCGTCCATCCCTGTTACGCGCAGCCAGACGCCGCGGGGGAGAAAACGAAGACGGCAATTGAGAGTCATCTTCGACTTTAGTTGTGGCTAACTGGCCTGTGAGCTAATGTAAAAATTGGAGGTGGCTATTCGATAGGGTCTCAGTTACTGATAGACGTGGTGAGTTGGTATAGATGCGAGGATGGGACGCTGCGTACAGATTTAGAAGCTCATCTCATATGCTTGAATTTTGCCGATAATACATACCTGAGGTAGATACCTTCTATCATGAAGCCCGGTTATGTCTTCGAGCATCAATCCCAGCCAAGGCAACGGCCATAAGGTGAAGCTATCGGCTAGGCTAATGAGGTTCAAGTGAAGCCTTCCAATGCCGAAAGTTAGCTCAATACCTTCAAACTAGAATTTCGCATTTTCCAATACAATGAGACCTGCACACGAAAGGGGCTGGCAGAATTGTGTGTTTATTCACATGGATGCAATACTTCCCAGTGAGTTTCGGCACAATATTGCGAAATTGAGGCGCAAAAGAAGCATCTTAGTATGATTGATTTCTGTATTTGTCACTGTCTTGGATCCTAAAGGATACGAAGATGTAGTTTGGAGTGAAATAGGGGCGGCCTGAATAGGAAAATTCCCCTTTCATATCATACCCCGAGTCCAATTATGCCGATCGTTCTCTAAAATGTCTCAGATCTCGAGTCTTCTCCCTTAGCTACCTAGGTGAGTTTCAATGCTTATTGGGGCCGTCAACCGCGTTGGTGGCTTCAACCAACTACATGGCTTGCAGCTAATCTCAAATTGGCGTCCTTTTTCAAACGCGTGGCTGTCGTTCGACCCATAGTGGCTTAGCGGCCATAGAGCCTCAATAGGTATTCTTGGCTGCTTCGTACTTGAGGGTTCCGGTAAGTCGGCATCCCGGATGCTTTTGTCGATCTTACTTCTAAACCGTCTAGCTAATTCGTGTTGGTGAGTCCCGGAGAGCCAAGCTACCTAGGGTAATTAGCTATCGAGTTCTAGATTCAGTATGCTTTTGTATCTAGTTATCTCAAGCCTGGTAGGAGTGAATACATTGCACTTTGACTTAGAAACTGTTACTTCTCGCCTTCAGTGGATGTTCATTTTCGCGCCAGGGGCTCCGTTACCTCGATTACTTGTCATTTTTCTGTGGCTTAACCTCTAACTATGAAAAGGTGAGATCTTCATGAAACAATAACCACAGGGCTGAATCATAGCTGACTTTTCAGAAGCAGCCATAGGATATTGTTAAAGCTATCGAAAACAGGATCTACCAACTCGCAGCAATAAACTCTCCGCTGCATGGTCGAATCTCCGGGGATCTGGATGGTGAGCACGTGAAGTCTATGTCGATGGAATCTTATAAGAACGTAGCTGGATCGCCGTTTAGGTCGGAAAATCATCATCCACAACTACATCATCGTCTCTCGTTAATAGCATCATTTCTCTTCATCAATCATTATTCTTCTTATATATTTCTCTACAAGAAACATATTAAGTCAAAATGCAGATCAAGGCTTTCCTGCCCATTATCCTCGCCGCCGTGGCAACTGCCAGCCCGGTAGCAAACCCCGAGTACAAAGCTCAGACCCCAGAGGCTAAGTACCCGACTACCACCACGGAAGCCAAGTACCCTACTACTACTACTGAGGCTCAATACCCTACCTCTACTCCGGAAGCTCACTACGCCACGTCCACCAAGAAATCTGTCTACTCCACCTCCACCCCAGAGGCCAAGTACCCAACCACTACTGTGAAGACTCAATACACAACCTCTACCCCGGCAGCTTATCCTACCTCCAAGGATCCCGAGAAGCATAAGGAAAAGGATCATAAGGAGAAGGAGCATAAGGAGAAGGACCACAAGGAAAAGGACGACAAGAAGGACGACAAGAAGGACGACAAGGAGAAGGACGACAAGAAGGAGCACAAGGAGAAGGATCACAAGGATAAGGACCATGAGGAGAAGGAGGAGAAGACCAAGGAGCACAAGAAGTCCGAGTACCCAGCCACAACCCCTGGATACCCAGCCTCAACCCCTGGATACCCAGCCTCAACCCCTGAGTACCCAGCCTCAACCCCTGAGTACCCCAGTGCCACTCCTACGCCCCAGGGTGGTCTTAGCCACATCTGCCCCAGCGGCGCCACCCCTCTCTGCTGCCAGCTCGATGTTGATGGAATTCTCGACCTGACCTGCGGAAGCCGTAAGTCAAGACCTTGCAGTGACCATTTCTCTGATAACCCCATACTCTAACACCGCATATAGCTTCCCAGGACCTTAGCGGCATCGAGCAGTTCCAGGAGGTTTGCTCTGCGGGCGGCCTGACGGCGGAATGCTGCAGTCTGTCCATGCTCGGCTCCGGCCTGCTCTGCACCACCGTCTAAGTGGCAAGCATTACTGGCTTTCATGCGAGGCTCAGTTTACATGAAGGGGTTTGACCGGCTTGGGGAATTCTTGAGTGTCCACTGACTTGGTTGACAAGATCAGGATCAGGTTGACACATTTAATTCTTTTTTTTACCATTCTTTGTACTCGGCTTCGTGTCGACATATTTGACCGTATAGATCTTACATACCTCTATTATTATTAGCTTCTTCTACTCCTAGCAAAAATCGAGCCTCTTCTGACATTATTGTGTTTCTTCCAAACTCTTCGTGTGAACAAGTCTATTAGTACTTGATAATCTTCATAATTGAATAACCAATCAACGATACACACGTTCAGGTCATACATGATACATATAAGCCACAGTTCTACTGATATTTCGACCAATGGTGGGGGCTACGTTCAGCAGGGCTTGACTCGGTATAGCGTTGCAATGTGAGGCTGTGTCGGGGCTTTGGACGGCAAAGTAATGAATGTCTCCCCGCTTTATCAGTTCTCTACCTCAGAGTCTCGTACATCCTACACGTCTTGAAGATTCGCTACCACCAGCCAGAAGCCCAAAACCCCTTAGTTAACGAGAATGCTACTACGAAGAATATTCGCACAAAATTAGAGATTAAGGCTTGGCCAAAGAGGCCCCTAAGGCTCGGGTTCTCAGCCGCCCGAAATGAGCCACGGCAATAAAAGCGCAGGCTGTCAACCCCGAGCGCCTTTAACGTCATCCGTAGAGGCACCTCCAGAGGAAGTCCAGCGACATCAAAATGTAGCTACTTCACTTATAACGCACCTATCACCCGGACATACCAGAGGCCTCAGAATCCTTAGAAGTCCGGCTCAGGCCACCTTGGACGTTATCTTTATCCATGGCCTGACAGGCGATTCCCTTCGAACCTGGCAGCATCAGCCGTCTGGAGTCTATTGGCCTACGGACTTGCTGCCAAAAGAGTTTCCGCAAGCTCGTATCCTGACTTTTGGATACGACGCTGACGTGACGAAGTTGTTCGTCGGTGCAGTTGGCCAGGGCACGCTTCGTAATCATGCAACTACTTTAGTTTGCGAATATGCGGCAGTTCGCCAGCGGGACGCTCTTGAACAGAGAGAGCTAGATCATAGCCAGTCTAGCAATGACGACACAAGGAGAAGGAATGTCATACTAGTAGCTCACAGCCTGGTAAGTATTACATCACATTGCAGCTCTACAGAAGTTCCCAATGTCCGGGCAGTCTATACGGTAAGCTAACTCGGGAGCACAGGGCGGTCTAGTAACTAAGAAAGCCCTTTGCATTTCTTCTGAGTCGGCAGTCGACAGTCAAAGGGTTCTGGACTCGGATACTATCGGTATCTGTTTCCTGGGAACACCACATAGGGGATCGGATATGGCTGAGCTCGCTTCGATGGTTTCGAAATCTCTGAAGCTTACTGGAAAACGTGTCAACTCTCGCATCGTTGACATCCTCCGGCCTAACTCCGAAGGTGCGTAACACAATCCCTATGTGATCTGGTTGCATAATTTCCAAGCGAAGTTCTAATGAATGCGCAGTTTTGGCAGACGTTCAGGCTGGATTTGGCAATTGGCTCAGAAGAAATAATAAGCGAACGTCTGTGGCCTCCTTCTTTGAAGAATACGAGATGCCTCTTATCGGCATGGTTGTTCCACAGAGCTCAGCACTCATAGAGGGATATCCACAGTTGCCTATCCCATCGAACCATAGAGACATGACTAAGTTCTCTAATATAGAGGAAATTGGCCTTGTGAGGGTAATAGGCCAGATGAGGGCCATGAGGGCCATGATCCTACAGAAACGAGCGAATGAAAGGCCATCCGACAAGGCACCACAACTCATGCCGAGATATAAAGATTGCTTGAACGCACTAGCGTATCCTGACATGAACAGAAGATATGGGAGTATCTTACACCCAGCAGATGACACATGCGAATGGCTTGGACGGCATCCTGTCTACAACCAATGGCTCGCGTCAGGCGATGGTATCATGTGGATTCTTGGCCATCCTGGCACCGGCAAGTCGACTTTAGTGAAGCATGCAGTTCAGAAGTCCGTACAATCCAGGAGGATATACAGGGACGATTACTTAACTCTCAGTTTCTTCTTCTACAACCTTGGGTCCGAGCTACAGAAAAGTGTTGAGGGAATGTTGAGGGCTTTGCTTTTCCAAATCCTCCAAGCGTTTCCTTCATTAATAGGGGACCTTGTCATACCCAAGGTTCTCGATCAAGTTTCCGTTGGAAATCAACACATGGGTATGCCTAAGAAATCAACATGGGAATCGGCGTACTTGATGGAGATTCTAGAGGAGTCCATTACACTTGTACTAAAGCATGCTAATGTATGGCTGTTCATCGACGCTCTTGATGAGTGTAGAAGAATTGAAGAAGATACGACCGTCGATACAGAAGAAATTCGACAGCTTATAAGAAGCTTCACAAGGATCTTGCGAAAATCTGTTTCAGGTCCATACAAGCTTCATGTCTGTTGCTCCTGTCGGCACTACCCCCATATTGCCTCGCTAAATGCCGGATACAAGGTCTCGGTTGAAAATGAGAATGGACGAGATATCAAGGAGTATATTACCCAAGAATTAGAACCGGAGATCACCTCCGATCACCGAGACCTTTTGAAAAGTCTCGTTGAGACTATCTCGTCTAAAGCCGCGGGCAGCTTCCAGTGGGTACGCTTGGTCACACAAAAGATTATCAGCATGTACAGCGCCGGTAAAAATGCATCCAAGATCCAAGAATGTGTGGATGACCTCCCCAAGCATCTATCGGATTTATATGGTTCTATCCTAAGTTCCATTCCTGAAGACGATCGATCTCGGTCTCGGAAGCTGTTTGAGTGGGCTTGTCTGTCTTCCAAACCTCTAAGACTACCTGGACTAAGACTTGTGATGAATATCGATCCCCACCAACTTCCCAGATCATTCAAGGACCTCGAAAGCATACCAGAATTTATTGAGGACGATTTTCAGATGGAGCATCTCGTTCAGTCACTTTCAGGTGGGCTTGCTGGGTTAGAGGACGCTGATACTGAAGACTCTGATACTAAAGACTCCGATACTGAGAGCTCAACGGACTATTCCTCTTATTGGACCGATACCGAAAGCACAACGAACTGCTCCATTCAAACACAGGGAACAGAAGGTAGTGCTCTTACCAGCCTCGATTGCGGCGAGATTAGGAAGCCTAAAACTAAAAGTCTTTTTCTAATACATCAGTCAATTAAAGACTATATGATGACTGAAGGATTTCAGATCTTGAACGGGTCTCCGATCCCCAACAATACCTTGCTTGCAGGGGCATATCGTAATATGTCAATCTCCATTGCATCGGTTATTACAGTACAACAACATGCCTTATTGGAGTATAACCAGGAAGCTCTACGGTATAGCGACAAGGCAATGCTGAGTGTAGCCGATCGGATGGATAATGAGGACCATCCTAATTTTGAAAGATCAGTCTGGGAAGCGATTAAGTACATCAAACCGAATCCAGTGGAATGCGACATATCGCTATTGCTACAACACATATCACTAGCTCATTTTGAGGAGCCTGTCGACCGAGAAGCAGCTCTCGCCTTTATTCAAGGCTGTCTCGTATGGGTTAAGAGCTTCGCTGAACATGGAATAGACTGCGATTTCGTCAGTGACGCATTCAACTATGCATCGGAAGCCAAAAAAGGAGGCATTGGCGAAATGGAAGCACAACTGATTTCTTCTCTGTCAAATTCAGTCATGCAAGACCCATTCGCGCGCTTTATCATAATGATAGGTGCATGCGGCGGTGACCTTCCTGATCTTTTATATCATGCACTCACCCTCAATGATAGGGTAGACAACTACGTTCGCCAATTCTGTCTAGCTATGGCAGCAGAGGCGGGCAGCTATTATGTGTCAATACTCCTTCTAGATGAGAGCATGATGTCCTCTAAAGAACCGTTTGAGGACCAAGGGGCCCTTCTAAAGGCATCAGAAAATGGCCATACGGATGTCGTCAAGTTGCTTGTAGCACATGGTGCAAATATCCATCAGACTAGCGACGAGATGGAGACTGCTTTGCATCGGGCGGCAGACAACGGCAAAGACGAAATATGTCAGATTCTTCTAGATAAAGGCGCGAAGATCGATGCCAGAGATTGGGGTGGCATAACTCCGTTTATGGCTGCCGCGCGTGGCGGACATCAAGCTGTCTGTGACATTCTCATCGGCTATTCACCGGATATTGACGCTACCGATAATGACGGCATAACAGTATTAACCCACGCGGTCAGAGGTGGTAACACGCACATCATGAGTGCATTGATGCGTGGAGCACAGCACTGGCCGAGAACCGTTTCGCTCACCAAATCGACGATATGCCAGTCAGGTCTTCATGTGCTAAGAAAAGACGATGCGAAATTCTGCGAGCTCGCAATCTGTCATGAAGGTATCGAATCCTTGTCGTTAGCTGGAATCAATGCTGCTAGTGCCGCAAGTTTCGAGGCGCCTTCGTGTCTCAAGCTCTTTTTAGATTATCAGCAAGACATCAACCTTACAACTTACGTGGGCTGGAATCCATTGCATTGGACTACTCGGAGGGCCAATGTAGAAATGCTCATCACATTATTAGACCGACATGACATTGATGTCAACCATGTTTGTGGCTACCTTGTTTCTCAGTGCTGCACTGCGTTGTGTGGACTTGCGTTATGGCCACCGCCACGGCGCACGGAGATAACAAGAATGCTATTGAACCATCCAAATATTGACCCGAACCTGAAATATCATGGTAGGGTTACTGCCCTACACATAGCAATTGTTAATCATAGCCGAAAGTACACCGAAAATGTCATCGAAGATCCGCTGTCTGCGAAACCATCCGAATTCATCCAACTTTTGTTGGATCACCCTAGGATCGATATCAACATTCAAGATTCCAAGGGGCATACACCTTTGGCTTTGGCCGCATGGTACGGTCATATTGGCATTGTGAGACAAATCTTTGAGCACAAATCGGTTCAGCCTGGCCTTACAGATTCAGTTGGTAGAACACCATTACATTTTGCTACTGTACGTTGGCTTCCTATGAAAAAGATTGTTGCATTCTGGGGCCTGAGAGCCAAGGTTGTGGACATGCTACTTGAAAGAACTGACATCGACATCAACTCTCTTGACATAATGGGGCAAACTCCATTAGACTTGGCTTTAGAAGCGATGGAAGAAGCCAATGTAGGCTATTCAAGTAACAGCAAGAGCGATGGCCGCGACACGGATGAAGGAGACAAAGAGCAAAACAAAGACTTCGACAATGGCAACAATAATGGCGACTTTGACATTATCTCCCAGGAGAGTTTTGAAGACTTGAAAAGCATTGTAACAAGGCTTAGGGCTCATGGAGCAATGTGCGGGGATTGTATCAAGTTGGGCAATATGGCTCGCGAGATTGTACCATCAACACCAACACCAACTACAAAACTTACAGGCACGACGAAAACAACAGAAACTGCAGAGACGTCGAAAAGAGCGAAAGTATGGGGGAAGATACGTGCCAGCCTTGGGCCTCGTCGAATAAAGGAATTAGAGGAGATGGAAAGGAGATAGAAATGTATAAGAAACCGGTAAATGAGACGTGATGGTCCAAATTATTATTTAGGCGCAACAAACCATTACGGGATTGGAATTGAATGGCCATTTTTAGCCAGCATATATATGAACTTGTTGAACGTTCGGAATCGGTATTGCTCGAAGAATGCATAAGCTGTTGGAAATTGGAATGGCTAATCCACTGTTAGTACCTAGAAAAGGGGTAAGTGGTAAAAGAAAAAGGGGTAAATGCCAAGGTTTGGTACATAGGTACATGGTAGACCCTGGATTTTAGGAAGCTACCTAGGTATGTAGCTGCGATAAGCCCCACGCCATCCCGATAAGAAATATGCCCCGCCAAAAATTCATTCCCATTCAAGCTTCCAATTATGACTGAACTGAAGCGCATTCTTTTAACTCTGGTGCAATTCCTAGGATGAATTGACTTACTTGCCTCCTCGACATACGAATTACCCAAGCACGAAGCTCATATCCAGCATAAAGAACCATACCACAAGCTACAACCACGACCAGCCAGCCAGCCAGCCGCCATGGCAGCCATGGACATCGACTCGGACCCGATGACGACGGAAGCCGCAAACAGCAACAACCTCCTCCTCAACCATCTTACCAACAACAACGCCGGGGAAGCCGACCCGATCGTCGCGAGCTAGG
>JAOWAP010006498.1:0-12199 GCA_028565235.1 Hypoxylon lenormandii
ATCTTTGCCATCCTCGTCCGGGTAGCCGACGGGCAGACCGTGTTGATCCGGATCCCGTGGACGCTGGCGAAGAATTTCCTCGTCGAGCGGACGAGGCCCAGCACGCCGTGCTTGGCGGGCTGGTAAACAAACAGGCCGCCCTGCTCCTTGAACGACGCGACGGAGCCCAGGAGGCAGATGGACTTGTCCTTGTCCCTGCCGTCGTTCCCCTGGCGTAGGTAGACGGCTGCGATGCGCGCAAAGTATAAGACGCCGGTCAGGTTAACATCGACCAGATCTGTCGGGGGAGCCGCCGTCACGCTCGAAAGGTCCAGCTTGGGGTCGAACCAATTCTTGCCTGCCTGTTCGGTGACCCCGGCGATAGACAGGGCATGGTCCACCCTACCGTACCTCTCGTACGCGTTCTTGAACAGAGCCAGGTTGTCCTCGTATCGACGAACATCAGTGCGAAGGAAGAAAAGGCCAGAAGAGGACGAAATTTCGGATTTTAACCCGTCAACAGCGGCCTGGCAAGCTGCTTCGTCGATATCCCCGAATACGATGTGCGCGCCTGCCTGATAGAGTTTCCGAACAATCTCTAGTCCGATGCCGTTGGCACCTCCTGTAGCCAGAGTAAGTATATCGGTATAGAAAGAACCATTTAAGAGGAGCAAAAGGGTATTAGAGGGATATATGTCGTAGGGAGTTATAGGCTACCCTACCGGTAAGTACCACTACCTGATCTTTTAGAGCACCGAAAGAGCTCGGGACTGGCTGAAACTGGGGCATTCTGTATGATGCGATCCGAGAACACGGGGGAAGAAATGAGCGGACGAGGAGCAGGGCTATTGTGAGATTGGACCTATGAACTTAGGTATCGTTTACATGGTTATTTGAGAGACAATGTTTATATGTTGTGACCCTTCATGATGGATAGTTGGCCGATACATCGTCAACATCGGTTAGGAGGCGTTGCTCCGTTGACTGGTTCACTGTTTGACCGGGGCGTCCTTTCGGCAATCTGATCTTGGATCGGCCGCCCCGATCGGCCATGCTCGAAAAGCGGAGTCCTTAGATCAAGAATCCTAGCAGGTAAGCAGAATAGTAGTATTCATTCAATGCCATGGTAACATTAGCGGTTGTGCTCTGCTCTATCGTTTATGTTTCGTCAGTTTCATTTTTCGTGGATCTTGCAATTCTATTGCCGCGAATATGATCTTCTTACTGACGTCAGAGGCGTGTTGTAAGAGGTAGACGTGAAAAAGGATACTACCGTACCCATCTAGAAAGAGGACCGATAGTAACTCATAGACCCTCCAAAATGAAACGAACTTGGGTTCTGGCTGAAAAGGGGCAAAAGGAAGGTGATTTAAAATGATCATGCAGCGAGAAACAGCAACACACTATGTTTAGGAGGTAGACGAGTTGCTTCACCAACGATTCTTCTGAAAGCTGTATTCGCCGACATGTCCTGAACTACGCGGCCGTGGCTGTTTGGCGCTAAGATGTAGGTCAAATCGTATGTGGCTGATCGGCTATGATCGGCCGTACGCTGTGTACCCGGTGGTCCTTATCAGCGACCATTAAACACCAAAAGATAGGGGCGTCGTAATCTCTATTATCTCAGGTCTTGTTAACCATGTCGTAGATATGGCGATAACCTCCTCAGGAATATGTATTAGCAGTACCTACATATAGCTTCTCCAATTGTACTACTCGTCGATTGTGTTCCTAACGCTGTACGAGACGTGTAATGTGTAGCTGTTCTTTTTTTCCAGCTATACTTACTTTTTCTGCCGCCGAATAAGGTCATTGAATTGACGTCTGAACTGAATCGTCCCTTTTGGTTTTCGGGGTCTAGGTTCCCTACCAAGCACCGGCACACATGGAAGAAACAAGATCCAAAGATGAAGTTGCGGGCGAGGCTGCGTTGAAAGCCCTCGGCTATGATCAGGGTTAGTCTTTTTAATTGCTATGACGGAATTTAAATAACAGCGTCAAATGTTGCTTGACGATTCTGTCGACTGCTGTATGGAAGAAACTCGATCAGATCGCCTGCAGATTTATTTCATAATTGGCTGACATTTCACGCGGCTACCAGAACTCCGCCGGTCTTTTTCGCTTATTGGCATGATTGGGTTCTCCTTCAGCATCGTCACCTGCTGGTCGGCCCTCGCCGGAACAATGGCGGTTGGAATCACGTCCGGTGGTCCTCCTGTGATGGTTTGGTCATGGATTATCATGTCGGTCTGTGCCCTGGCTGTAGCCGCGGCCTTTGCCGAATACTGCGCCCAGTGGCCCGTGGCGGGCGGTCAATATTCTTGGGTGGCGGCCCTGGCCCCTAAGGGTCTCTCCCGTGGCATGGCATGGGTGACGGGCTGGTTTATGTTGATCGGCCTCGTCGCCATGGGGGCGGTAAACAACTTTATCGGTGCCAACTTCATCCTCGGACTCGCGAATCTAGTAAATCCGGACTACGCCATTGAGCGATGGCATACCGCCCTGGTGACCTATCTCATCATTCTGGTTTACGGTGCCAGCAATATCTTCACGCCACGGCTGCTGAACGGAGTCTCCACGTTCCTCCTCGTCTGGAACATCCTGTCCTTCTTCACGATTACCATTACCATGGTAGCAACTACCAAGGAATATCAACCGGCATCCTTTGTCTTTACCGATTTTCAGAATGGCACTGGCTTAAGCCCTGCCCTTGGGGTGATAGCCGGCCTCCTGCAGTCTTTCTTCGGCATGTGCTGTTACGACGCCCCGGCACATATGGTGGAGGAGGCTCGTAACCCTAGACGTGACGCGCCAATCGCAATCTTGGCTGCTGTGCTACTAGGAGGAATAACCGGCTTTTGTTTCCTCGTGGCCTCCTTCTTCTGCATCGGCGATATCGAATCCGTCGCCACAACGGCCACTGGGGTGCCGCTTATCCAGATCCTATACGACAGCACGAGGTCCGTCGCAGGCACCTGCGTGCTATCGAGCATGATTATCGTGATAGTCCTCTTCTGTGCCAACAGCCTCATGGCTGAGACCTCGCGATCCATGTACGCCTTTGCTCGCGACCACGCTCTGCCCTTTTCCAAGGTGCTCAGCACTGTCAATCCCAAGTTCGAGGTACCCGTCGCTGCCATCCTGACGACGATGGTAGGTCAGGCTGCGCTCAACAGCATCTACATTGGAAGTTATACGGGTTTCAACACCGTCATCTCCATTGCGACACAAGGTTTCTACATCTCGTACGCTATGCCTCTCGTTGCGAGACTCATATCGGAGCTCGGGTACGGCAAGAAGCCGCCACAACACCCCAAGTACAACCTTGGCCGTTGGAGTGTCCCGGTCAACATCGTCGGCGCTACGTTCTTGATTATAGGCGCTGTCAGCTTCAACTTCCCTAGCGCTGGTCCCGTCACCGGAGACAATATGAATTATTCTTCCGCGGCTGTCGGCGCAGTTATGTTTATATCCTTGGTCACCTGGGTTATTGACGGACGCAAAAATTTCAGGATGCCGGATCTTGCTCACTGCATTGACGGTATCGATGCCGGGAGTATGGGACAAGAGACGAGCGATGCAAGCGAAACAGGTATTGAGAAGCATAGCCAAATGTTGGAAAAGGCCGAGTAATATTGAGTTGCGGTATAATGGTATCTAGCGTTCGATTGCAGTTATTCTCTTGTATTACGATTCTGTCTACCACATGGTCGCCGTAAGTCTTAGTTTCGTACCAGCCAGTGTCGACGACCCGGTGTACGAGACTGCCTGTTAATTCTTGTATAACCTCATTGGAAGTTCAGTTTTCACTGCCTCCTTCACATGAGGCGAAAAATGGAACACGTTTTCCATACCCTTATCGAAGATGATATCTAATCGTACGAGCGCGGGCTGCATCTGATCAAAGAGAATGCATTGTTCGCGCAATACGATAACCCAACGCGCCAAAAGCGTCAATACTTCCTTAGCCAAATCCGCCGTCGGCGCCTGTACGAGGAGGAGTAGGACGAAGTTGGACATGATGCTAAAACAATCCTGAGCCCCTAGAGTTTTGAGGATCTTGGTTAGCATACTCGACTTGAGTCGTTCGAAAAACTCGTCTTCGAAAGAAGATGAGATGGCATGCTGCTAAAGTAGGACCACTCACAGGTATAATATAGACTGTTACGATCGTAGGGTCCAATTCGCTGTACAAAGTTTGAAATACGCTGCGCAACTTCGAGAGCACCGCGGTAAGTTTCCAATACCAATACTAGATCCCCTCCACTCTGAGACTGCTGGTCTTGGATTTCGGAGCCGGGATAAGACGGGTCTTCAGCAGCGGGAAGCGAGCGGAGCACGGCGCGGTAGATTAATACTTCAATTGTAAGATATGCCAATTTGATGTTAGTCGCCGAGCCTGGATGGAAATAGTCACGATGCTCGCCGATGTTGGAAAGGCCGTGAGTAGCCATGTGAGGTGGCAGATCTTTCTTCCAGTTCCGCAACTGGGCCAGCAATCGCACGCCGGTAGCCAAGGTGCCTCTAAAGTCACCAGAGCGTCGTCGTGTCACAGCCACGGTGTACATGTCCTTGTAAAGGTTGCTCGCGTGGATGCTTAGACTGGCCATAAAGCGAAAGTCGAAGCCAAGATGGCAGAACTGGCAAAGCTCCTGATGCGCAGGATCCCAATTACAAGACTCTTCCGACGGCACACGCACGCCGTCGATGGAGAAATCATTTTCGACCAACGGGCTGACGTCCCACTGGTCTAGGGAGATAGATTGGGGCAAGCCCAGTAGCAACGTTCGCCAAGTTGCCTCGGAATATGTCACCCACCATAGACGCCGTCTCAGTCGTTGCTGCCAGCCGGGGATGGACCAATTGTCACAGTCGACATGCAGTCCCAACTGGTAGGCAACGTTTATAGCAGAACTCAGTAGAGCCCAGTCGCGGGGCCTGTCGGTTGTGTTGGGTTCAGTCTTCTCGTTCGGACGTTGCAAGCATATGAGAATAGTCTGCAATAGAGCTAGCTGAGGTGCGTGCATGTTTTTATTTATGCCTTCGTACGCTATGCGCCAGAGATCTGAGATAAAGGAGGTGTTCTTCGCTGGCTGAATACACAGAAGAGGATCGTACCGACGGAACTCATCCACTGAGGCGTAGATGGCAGCTAAGAGGTACTGAGGAAAGATACCCAAGGACTCCGGGGGAGGTATGAGAGTCTTCGTCCGTACCTTTAACCTGGTCCGCGATATAACAGGAAGACCGGGGAAGATATAGCGCAAAAATCTAGATTAAGGCTATGGTAAGCAATCTTAGGTGGAGTGAGCAGTGATTTAAGAATTTGTAGAGCCATACGCATCTGAGGAAGAAAATGGCAATAAGACAATGATAAGAATAACTCAAGACGGGAGAACAACGTCGGTATGATGCAATTGAAAGGAAAACGGATAGAAAGAAAAGATCGAATTTACAAGGATTGGGTGGTGAATTACTTTAGAGGAAATGAATAGGACTACTAACAGACCGATCAGGCGTGATCCAACTTCGGGCGTTATGAGGGTTTCTAGATCCGTTTTTGGAGCGGATCCGTCGACCAGCGTGACAGCGTCCCCTTCGTCCTGGGTTCGTTTGCCCATTAGGAAGTATGCTGGCATTGGTCTGGTAGACGTATGTCGGCCACCGTTCGATCCTAGCCCGTTGATCAGGCGACGGTATGCAAAGTGCCTAAAATTGAAGATGCCCTCAGATGAAAATTGCATGTGCTCGAGTAGGCACGGATCGAGATCACTTAAGAGACCCAAGTACGGGTTCGAGCACTCCTGCTCTAGCGCTTCCGCGGGTTGAGAAGGTTGACTGTGAGTGTCTGTATCGCGTGGAATAGTTTCCACCGAAGCGGACCCAGGCGTGGTGGATTCTTGAATTGCACTCTGTCTGGAGCTGGGTAGAACAGGAGACGTCGCGGAGAGATCGAGCATAGGAAAGATATTCTCATTCTGCAAGTTGCTCGCATCCCTCCCTCCCACCACACTGTTAGGCATAGAATGCAGGACCGAGCCGCTCGCGTTGGGATCCCATAACGAGGCAAGATACCACATATCGTGTGTTGATGGTTGCATCAGTCGGTCGGGATTATCGACACCCCCCATTTGGGGATTCGAACAAGCATCCATGTTGACAGTGTGGTTTGTCTCGGTCGTGTCTGCGTTATCCAAGGCCCATGAAGTGTGGACGACGCCATCTTGGCCTGATGCATCAGCCTCCACGCCCTCACTGCCCTCCTCGATGTCGAATGCATTAGTTACCCCAGACTCATTGCCGTTCTCTCTCGGGTAATTTTGTGCCGAGAGAGGTGATGGACGAGAACGTGGCGGAGGAACAGAGGCGCGGGAGGGTCGCAGATGAGTATCAAAATCCGACGTGCGAGGGGGTGATCGCACCTCGTTCCTACGGCGCTTGCTAGGTGGATCATTGAAGGTACAAGGGGTGCGCAGCTCCTGGCAGAGCCGACAAGGAGCCGCATCTTCTAAACAGCATGCTTGTTTTCGACGTCGGCAAACATCACACGGCCGGTGACGTTTTGACCGGTACGGCCGACCCTGAGAAGACTGGGCCTCCACAGTATCGACAGCGCTGCTGTCATTCATGGCGTAGCGCGATATCAGCGTGACATGCTAGGACCCAGTTGAGAAATCGGGCGACGGCGGTCAACCAGCGCTCAGAAGCAACACACAAACGCCCAGCCAGATATGTGATCGTTCGAGTACCCTAAGAAGGACCGAATCACGGTAGAAAAAAAAGAGAAAAGCCCGTATCTCCGGTGGAGCATTAGGTGTTCACATTGATGAAATGCAGACATGAACCCGTCACCCTTCGACTTGGCCGATCGTGCCCTAGGCGATTAAAGGGGCCGGGATTGTTACTAGTAAAGATAGTAAACCGGCCAACCCCGCCAGTTCCCAGGATCTGTACGGCCGGATACATTTTAGGACTAAGATAGACTCATTGGATTTTTTCAGGGGTAAATGGGCGATATGAAGTTAGGAAAATTGTATCTAATCTCAGGTCTAAAGGCAAGGTAAACGACGCGATCGGGATGGGTGAGAAAGCAAGAACAAGAAATAGAATTAACCGAAGTGTATCTGGAAGATATCCCCCCCTGATTACATAAACCACACATAGGGGCCTGTCAAGTGGGGGTCGGCGAAGATTTGGCCGCCCAACTTCGGCCGATTAGATCAATCTGGACTTACGACTCAACTGAATCACGATTTAGAAAGGATGGCTACCCGTGTAGATGATGTCTGTTAGAGAACAAGGAGGAGAACTTCTATTGATATGGATGCTTGAAGTTAAATGTTCCTACTATCGATTCTCATGAAGCCTCGTCACAATATCTTGCTAATGGCCTACAAATCCGCTACCGCGGCCACCACGGCCACGGCCAGTGTCGGCAAGCAATGCTTCAGCACGCGTATAGTACGCGACTTTCAGGAATCTGACCTACGCAGCTTGAAAGTCGATAGAAAACGTTTCCACGACACGCTCCATGACACGTGCAAGTTTGGAACCGGTCAGCGATGGGGAAGGTGAGTTTTATGCCTTATGTACGGCAACGTTCTGACTCGTTTTTGATATGACAGCGGCCAGACAGAAACCGGCATGTGCCGTCTTTCGTTGACCGATTCTGATAAGGAAGTACGGGATTGGTTCGTCCAAAAAACCAAATCGTTAGGCTGTCAGGTCACCATCGACGCCGTGGGGAACATATTCGCAGTGCGTCCTGGCCGGAGGGAAGCGCCTCCAACCTTTGCTGGGTCGCATCTCGACACTCAGCCACGAGGCGGCCGCTACGATGGTATCTTGGGTGTGCTATCGGCCGTGGAGATGCTTCACGTCCTCAACGATCACGCAATCGAAACCGAATTCCCTGTCGGTGTCGTGAACTGGACAAAGTTAGTAGACGTCATTTCTGCATTTCTGTCTCCCTTTTCCCATTGTCTTGAAATCTTCCCTCTCAAGTCGCCGCGGCGCCGACTTTTAGCTTCCTCGTATCCCCAACTTTCAAGAAAAGGAGAAGCAATCCAGCTGCATACAAATACCTAGACACAGTCGTACGGCTTCCGAAGACAATAGTTATGAATAAGGAGAGCTGATTACCTTCATTTTGTGCGGTTCAGTGAAGAAGGTGCACGTTTCCCGATTATAATGGTAGCATCAGGCGTGTGGTCAGGTAGGATCCCACTGGAGCGAGCCCATCAGCTGCAGGAGGTAGGCTCGGGCAAGGCAACGATGAAGTCAGAGCTTGAAAGGATTGGATACCTGGGCGCTACGCCGGCTAGCCACGAAAGTACCCCCATAGCCGCGCACTTCGAATTACACATTGAACAGGGCCCGATTCTCGAGACGACTGGGCAGAAAGTAGGTGTCGTCACCACCGCGCAAGCGTACAGGTGGTTCACGGTGGAGGTCAAAGGTCAAGGTATGATTATTCTATTCGAAGCCCGGAGCGAAATGAGACTTTCTGACAGTTCATACACGCAAAAGAGGCGCATACGGGGACCACACCACTCAGCAATCGCGCAGATGCCATGCTACTCACTTCTTATCTCATTGCCCACTCCCACCGCCTAGCGACCACGCATAATGCCGTCGCTACCACAGGCAACATTGAGGTAAGCCCCGGCAGCGTTAACACAATTCCTGGCTGCGTCCGCTTTACGCTCGACGTTCGCGCACCCGCGGACGAGACGCTCGACAAGATGGAAAGCGATATGAAACGAGATTTCGCCTCTTTGGCGGCCGGCGAGGACATCGGAGGTCTTCGATCTGGCGGCACGCGGGGCAAGCCGTTGACTGTAACATGGCAGACTGACGCCATGACTGCGGCCACTCGCTTTCACCCCGAATGCATAGATATTGTACGCGCCTCGGCAGTGTCCGTCACGGGAAACGATAGTCTTGTTCGGGACATGACGAGCGGCGCGGGCCACGATAGTGTGTATACGAACCTGCGATGTCCGACGAGTATGATATTCGTACCATCAAAAGATGGTATAAGTCATAATCCTGTAGAGTACACGAGTCCGGAAGATTGCGCGATTGGGGCCGAAGTCCTATTACAGAGTGTAATCCGTTATGATCGTCTGCGGTCCGAAAGGGAGGCGCTATAAGATCAGTACCAAGGTTGAATTGATCTTTGTTATATGAGTTATCTATTCGCCTTCCTTTTAGGTCTATCTACGATACATTTACTTAACTCGATACACGTGTGCCCTGGCCACATTCCAACTCCACCAAGTGCCCGTACCGGTACTTACTTCTCCAGCTTGCCTGCCTTTCGGTAAAATTCCTCTTCAAAGGCCTTAAAACTGGCATAACTTTCCGATCGCATAAGGGCATCACTTGTGTGCCGAATACGCCATAAATCCCCGCGGCGCGATCAATCAACTTCCGACTAAGTCAGTGATCTCATTCTACGAGTAGCTCCATGACGGTATGCATGGTATACTGCACGCGAGGCCCAATTGTAGCGCTCGCCCACTCTAAAGAACTTAGTCGAATGTGCGTCGTCAGCACAGATCAGGCACGGTTAGCCCGTGGACGTTGGAGTTAATGTTCGGCGAGACTGGCCGTCCTTGTCCTAGGCATACAATACGGCGCCTGGAATTACATCTCTGTGTACCGATTCCTCGAGAAATTTATCAAATTGAGACATGTTAATCGTTCAAATGCGTCTCCAACCACTTATTCGATTTCAAAACTGACCTGTTCACCCAACAGTCTGCGTGCTTCCGTGGAAAGTCGACGGAAATCATACCCATAAGCCTGTAGGTACTTTCAAGACGAGTTAATCGGTAGCCCTCGGCCGTTCAAGTGGGTATACGGCCCCACGGGCTTTCGCCGAAGTTGGCCGCCGAATTCACGATATCATGCTACTAAGATGTAGACCGATTGGCTTCATCTTTTCAAGGAACACACGCATGATACCACCAACGACCCGGACATCTATCAAGTTTCTCTCCATACAGTTACAATGACAGTCACGCACATTGTTTCATTCCAGTTCAAAGACGGCTCTTCACCCTCGTTGGTCAAGGTTAGTAATAGCATGACTTTCTAGCTTAGCGATAAATGACCATATCTAGTAATGGTCACGGAAGATCAGGGTCGCTTTTGACGTGTGTTTCAGGGCGCTGACAACTTTCAGGAGCTGGTCGATCGAATGTTCGCACTCAAGGATACATGTTTACACCCTCAAACCGGAAAACCTTATATTATGTCGGCATCGGGTGGCCGTGACAACTCGGTCCAAGGCCTTCAGGTACGGCTGGTCCCTTTTTGAGCCTACCTTCAATGCCTCTCCCGTGCACGTCTTAGCGCAATACTCCATATGCTGATGAGGACTGCGGATAGAACGGCTTGACACATGTTTTCGCTGTTAACTTCAAAGACAAGGAGGATCGCAACTATTACGCACAAGAGGATCCTATTCATCTGGAATTTGTCAAGTGGAGCGAGGACATCGTGACTCAAGTTCTTGCCATTGACTACGTTGATGGAGATTTTGGGGACCATAAGCTTTAAGCGCCAGGCGTCTATGCAGGAGGTCATTGTGAGAAACAAGATTACAGTTCTCTAGTCTTAGCAGTAACAAGACTAGGTCCACCAGAGTCACTTCTCCTAACTAGCTATACTGAATAAAGCGAGCTGCTCTCGTTTCTACGTGGATTGCACATCCACCAGTGTGCAAAGCTACCCGCGAGTCCAGCCCCTAAGTTTAGCCGAGATCTACGAATCTAACTCCCACTCCTCAAAGGATTGATCTAGATGACCTTTTCGAAACAACGATGTTGGTGAATGTTATCATCTTGACGTTAGTAAGCCTTATCTCTCACCGTTGCCCGTCGCAGTAGTCCTGCGGAGTATTGCCCGATCAGATCCGCCGCCGGCAGATTCTATCGTCCAATCGCATCTAGCCTATCTCAACTGCTACACAGGGCACAACTTGTTGAAATATGCTTCAATACTCTCGGAGAAATATTGAATCATGGCCTGCATTCACGGGAACCTCTCTGGGCAGGAAGCACAGTAACTTGCCAGAATGGCGATCCAACAACTGTTTGGTGCCCTCTCGTGGTCAGCGAACCTTGGGATTCTCGCTTGCATTCCCTTCATCTATGCTGCCTGCAAGATTTTATACCGGCTCAGCAGTCTACACCCACTCGCGGGGATACCAGGGCCGTTGATCGCCTGCATAACCGACTTACCCCTAGTTTGGCACGCGTACATCGGCGACGAAGCTCAGTATGTCCACGACCTGCACCTCAAGTACGGGCCGGTCGTCCGCATCGGTACGGAGTCGGTAGATTTCATAGACCCCGGGGTCATCCACCCCATCTACTCGCACAAAGGCGGGTTTCCCAAGGCCAAGTACTATTACAACTTCAACATCGACGGCCACGCAACGATCTTCAGCCTCACCGACCCTGCTGCTAGAGGCGCTCGTGCCAAGGCCGTGTTACCGATGTTCAGCATTGCGAACATCCGCAGAGGCTCGAAACCTTTCACGGATAGCACCGAGCGGTTTCTAGCCGGCCTGAGGGAGAAGAAGGCGTCCGGGAGTGCTAATGTGCTCGAATGTGCCCGTCAAATGTCCATCGAGGCCGTGACAGAGTATTTGTTCGGGATTCGCTATGACAGCTCATCGGATGCAAACGATTCGGAAGTCCGGTTGGCAAAGGAGACAACTGGCAGGCCTAAGCTGTCTGCGAGCGCCGTTGTCGATAACTTTATATCGACGGGTCGTCTGTGGTATCTTCCTCCGTGGCTGTACGACCTAGCAGACCGTCTCGACGCGCTCATTTTCCCAAATCCTTCCATTAAAGTTAGCACAGACATCGTTAACGAATACGTTGATCGTGTCCTTTCGGCCGCCCAAGCTGAAGCGGGGCGGACGAACGACAAGTCGGCGTGGAACACGTACCCCTGCCGCCTCCTGCTCGCCGGCTTCTCCCCGTCCGAGGTCCACGCCCAATGCAAAGACGTCATCTTCGCCGCTACCGACACGATCGGGCTCACCCTGGGAACTCTCATATTCCTGCTCGTGAAGCACCCCGACGTATACGATACGCTGCGCGCGGAGGTCAGTTCCGCCACTATAGCCAAGAGCGAAGATATTCAGCAGCTTCCGTACCTGGGCGGCGTGGTCCGAGAGGCCGTGCGTCTCACCAGCGCC
>JAOWAP010006508.1:0-12196 GCA_028565235.1 Hypoxylon lenormandii
TCTCCCCTATACGCCCAATTTGCGGACAGTCTGGCTGGTCTACCCGTAATCCGTGCCCGCGCAAACATGCCTCAGATAGCCATTTTTAGCTGGAGGCGAATATAAGGGGCAAAAAGGACTTACAGGAAAATCGGATCCACACTGCAGAGTTGTATCTTTTGAAGGCTCTAGGCTTGTATTTACCTACTCGACTAGCTTAGCATTTGGGAGTTATAACATGGCGGAAAGCATGGAGGCGCGACGCCGTCCCCGAAACATCAGGAAGCTAACGTCATGCTTATCTCCTCAAAGGCTGAATCATGCCACGAGCGCAATTGACTTATGGGACGAATGCGCGCGAAGCAAAGTAGGCTGAGCGCAAACGCGAGTGAACTTGGGTTCGGCGCATTGCTTTCGCGCAGAGCGCAATTGTGTGCGGTGTAACAGAGATCGGCAGACTAGAAGCCAAAGTGTATCAGTTGATTCCACTTTCAGAAGACGGTAGACCAATATAATTGAAGAGTTATGAAGTTGACATTAATCACCGTCCAATGAACTCAGCGGATAGACGCAGTATGGTTCGAAGCCTGTCGGTGGGCAAATCGAGAGGCTTGCATAGCTGCGTACCAGGTAGGTAGCATCCAAAATCTGCCATTGAATTTGGTGGCTGAACCAAGGCAGATCCTTTCGAGAAATTAATGCAGGGTCCCTCGTGCTCATGTGTTGAGACCGCTTTGCCCCGAGTGCAAATGTGTTGAAATGTAAAAACTTCTACCTTCGTGTTCATGTCCTAGACACGTCAGCAGCTACGTATCTGCCCAGGCAGATATTCTAACTACCTAGGTACATGTATGGCTGGCTGCAGCTGCCCGGCATAGTAATATGTTGACATGATATAGCCCCGGCCTCCTAATGGCTAATGGGGAAGGGGTAAACAAACGCCACAAAAGCATCATTACATCATTGCCAGCCTCGCCCTTCGTTTTTCTAGAGGACACTGCTAATGATCGTTGAGAGTATGACCTCCAGTTAATCTACCTGCAGTCAGATGTCAGATCTCCCCTCATCACAGCAGCGACTTGAGGTAACCAAGGTTGTTTCATTCGCATGACAATACGACTCCGGGTTTTCCTAGGAGTTCGCCCGCACAGTTGTCCCGTTCATTGTCCTTTCCACTCCCTACCTTAGGCAGATATTTATGATCATCATCAGATTGAAGTTGTCCTTGGCAAAGGTGCAGTCGCCTGACTTGTTCTAGCTTGTCCTAGTTTGCCTCTAATTCGGCCGACGTCGGGGGACTGGCTATATTGCTGATATGGGTGCGTTGAATGACACTACACCATTGCTCATTGGTTTGATAAAGACTGTTTAAGGGAGATAATATGTTCAACCCACCAGATACCCCTATCCACATCCCGAGATATACAATGCCTGTCACTCATAGTGCCCCAGTTCCTATCTCAACTTGTTGCTATATCCCAATCCATTATTATTTATTACTCATTACAGAGAATCATCTTTAAACCCAGGGTGAATATGATCGAGGAAGCCGCCCTATCTCGGACTCAATGCTGTCGTTGGCTGGTCTATCAGAGAACTGGACATGAACCTCTTCCATCTTTACAATCTGGCCACACGCAGTGCTAGCTTTGCTGAGAACAGCCTTTTTCTCGCTTGCTGTATCACTAGAAGGCTTGGCTACCTTCGAGCGGCGAGATGTTGCCAATGAGGCATGTCGACTCCGCACCCTGCTCGCCGCGCCCCGGGACTTGTCGATGATATATAGAACCGGGCAACCGAGGCGCCCGCTAGTGGCCGTCGCCTCGCGTACTAGTGAGCGTAGCATCGGGATTGAGGCCGCCATTATCGTCGTGGCAATCTCCGCAACAGACCAGATGGAAAGTCCGAAGACATCGTCTGAATGGTTCGATTCTTAGCCTTGAAGAGAGTATAGCACGCAAGAGGCGAACTCATAAGTGCTGACTTACCAGCAAACCCGGTGCTCTTGAGAACCTGAAACTTGGTGCATTTGACAATTGCAGTTACACCGGCGCTGTGTGGCGGTGTAAGTAAGCCAACAGCTTCTCGGCCTGCATTAAACGGAGTTAGTCTTACCAGACACCCATGCTCATGGCCACAATGATGCCGACTTTCTCTCTAGTCCGCATCTGCAGTTTCATTATTATGGGCCACGGAATGATGGCCAGAAGGAAATCCATAAACGCCGAATATGCTGCAGTAACAGTGAGCCGGCCCGTCTTCAGATTTATGAGTACCTAGGTAGGGTGAGCATACCGGCAGCGGCAATGGTGACTCCAAGGATGAGGTCCCTATTCCAGCACGTTCCGTTGGCACTACCATCCCATATCTTCCTCGCTGGTTGGCATTGTAACCACCGCAGTACTACGCTGACACACGTAACCACATTCATAGACGTAATGATCATAAACAGCGCAATCTTGAGTTTTGGGCCCGCGATTCTTGTGAGTGTTATTGCAAAGGAAGTTTTACTCCATATCGCTGCGATGAAGAAGAGAGTTCCCGTCTATAATCGTTTGTGTTAGCGACAGACCACCCACAACCTGTCTTTGAACCCCGGGCCTACAGCCTACAGCCTACAGCGTGGAAACGGACTAAGAATAAGTAGAATAAATCCAAGAAAAGATTACTCACAATGGTAGTTAGCAGGCCAACATCATGAGCTCCCATCTGCTTATCCTGGTCGTGGTCGAAGAAAACCGCCGCGACACATATACTTAAGAGTACTCCGGCGGCGATAAGAATGAGCTGTATAGTATGCAGGGTGAGTAAACTGGCGGAATTCTCGAGTGTCGGCAGCGTCAGCCACTAACCCACGATGCCATCAAGACATAGTCGTCCAGCCATAACCCACCGCGTCTCGTGTATTTGCAGAATAACCGAAGTCCTAGGAAGGCCGTCGCCAACCCAATGAGGGCCCATACAACGCCATTAATCCAGCGGCCAGCACTAGGCGGGTGCGTCTCGTTCATCGATTCGGATTCCGTCGTCCCTGCCATCGAACTCGATAATATACTCTAACTTTTCGTTCTCGGGGAAGCCAGATCTTGCCCGCCCGGATAGAAAACCCTTTTGTAAAAATCATTACCAGCAACAGGGTACGACAGAATTATAAAGCATGTATCAAAAAGGGCCCTTGAAGATAGAAGCCGGATCAAATCCGATTCGCCATTAAAGCATTGCTTGATAGTGTATGAAGAGAACGTCACACCGGACATGGGTGACAATCCTATGCTCCTGCAATGGCAAGATCCAATTCTCTATATTGGTCTCTTGGACGACTGGTCCGTAAGTATTCTCGCAGCTGTAAAGCCATCCTTTCGATGATACCTACGACACGAACTTCGGGCCTAGTCATTCACCGATTCTAACCTAGTGTACTAAAAGACAGTGATGCTATCCGATTAGGAACACCTGTCACCGAACAAGAAAGAATTCGGGGTGTCGGTGCCGAACTATATGCAGTCATTTTCTTATACCCAGTCAGAACTAGGCGATCAAATGCGCACCTAACGTAGAAGAAGCATTCAACTTGCTAGCTTGCTAGGGTCAGTATCTGTCACCATAGTAGGATACCTATCCCATTCGGGCGGTTCGACTAGGTTTCTATAAGGCGAAGGAACGCATCCCGCTCCCATGTTCCACTCATAGTGGTTGCGTGGTAAATGCCCCACAGCAGGAATGTTCAAGTAATGCGACATCATGATGTTTATTTTGGGACTGTTAGGTGTGATACATCGACTTCGGAGGACTGTTTCATGGACAGGCAGACAGGCCGAAAGCACACGCGGCAGCCACACGCAATGCACATGCGGGTCTTGCAGAATCTTGGTGTTAATCAAAGGTTGATCCTCGAACAAGTGCCGAAGCATGGTTGAGCCTCTCTGTTCATTGGCACTGATGAAACCGGCGAACACGCTTCTCCATCTGGAAAATTGCAACACTACCCAAACCCACCTGCCTGCTACATAACCTACCACCCGCTTACTTAAGGTAACCCTATGAATTCAGAGTCATATTCTTTTTATTGGCCATATCTTATCTATTCGATACCAGTATGGTTGTGGTCTATTTTAGCTATTCTGGGGGTCATATAAGACCGGGGCCATTAGAATTAGGGGTAAAGGGGCGGGCGGTCCGAGACATGGTGCAGGATTGCGAAAAGTCTACCCGAAAACTTGGCAGTTCTTGTCATAAGCTTCGCTTTCTTCATGAGAGAAACACAAAACATCATCTCTGCATGATTAGGTATCTTACTCTCTGTGCAACAGGTTGCTACACCCCTATGCACGTATAAAAAACTTCACATGATATGACTGACATCGTATTAAAGAGGCGCGAATGGTAGAACTGGAAATACCCAGCCTTGCTGTGGAACAGAATACCTAGCACTCGGTAGGTATCATCCGAGATCAGAGAAAGCAAATGAAAGAGACGATCCTATTGCCTCGGAGTATTAACAGCAGTATTTGTAATGCGTTACCAAAGCCCAGTAGTAGTTACACAGGCGCTTCAACCAACGAATCAATTTTTCTCAGTCTCCCATCCCGAACTCATCCATTCATAACCTGTATACAACCTAGGTACTTACCCAAAGCATTGCACCCTATTCCATCAGTTGACGCCGAGAGCAAATCAAGTGTCTTCCACATACGTCCAATCTGGTAATAGCCCCCAATATTCGTCAGAACGAAGCTCATCCTAGCTGCATTACCATCCCCTTTTTGATCGCGTCTATTTCGCGTTTTCCTAATGGGTCCTTCTTGTTAAAGTTCGCTGCCTTTCGTTCAGCGCTGGTCCAGGTCGTGATGTCTAGGGCATCGCCGCCGATGCCGGAACTCTTCTTCTTGACCATCGTGTTCGTCAGACCAGCGTACGTCTTCGTGTATTTCGTAAGGGCGGCCTTCCAGCCCCATGGGTCCTTCGCGCCCTTCTTGGTCAACTCCACGTCCCCGTTAAGCTCCGCGGTGAGCTCATCGATGTCGTCGGGGCCCTGCAGCGTAACGCCGCGCTGGTTGGCGTATGAAAGGACGGCGTCATCGAAGCATTCTGGCTTAAACTTCTTCGTACCCTTCTTGCCATTGTGTTCCAAGATGCCATATTGACGCATATCAGTCGCTATCTTTAGGTATATGGCCATGGTAGTACCAAGGCTTTTAACCTCGGTAGCATCACCAACGAGATCTTGGTCATCGAGCTGAGCCAACATGTTCAGAAACATGCGGCCGACAAGACGCAGAGTCTCCTCGACGTATTCGCCATCGTCAGCCCTACGCACGAAGCGAACGTTAGCATCTTATAAAGAGATGATGAATATAGGAAGCAGGGCCATCTACATCGTCATGACGCCGCTCATTGGGCTAAGCAGGAAGAGCCCGAGGCCCTCGCAGACGGCCCACTGCTCCTGCCAACCCCGTTCCGCGACCTCGACATAGTCAAGAAGTAAGTTCTGCACGACCTCGATGCAACCGTAGGCTGCGTGGTCATTGAAAGTGTACATGCTAAAGCTATCGGGGTCGCGGAGCTGGAGATGGATTTGCTGTGTAGAATATCTTCGGTAACCAGCTTGGCTGACGATCCATGGATGTTCGGGGTTCTCTGTGACGGGCTTCAGGCATAGACAGTTCTTAGTACCGCAGCCACCCCCCTCCTCGTCCTCATCTTCGTCATCTTCATCCTCGTCCTCGTCGTCCTCGTCGTCCTCGTCTTCATCGTCTTCGTCTCGGAGTGGCGAACAGATAGTTACATAAGAGTGCCACTTGTCGGGATTCTTCCATGTGGTCTTGTAGTCGGCATCGGCATTAGCTGAGCCGGACACGGCGGACCAGCGATCGCTCCTCGGGGGCTCATCAGTCGGGGTTTTGGTTCTTTTACTAGCAGAGGCACTAGTGCTCGATGCGCTACGTTTGGGAGGCATTTCAAAGGTGGAATCTAATGTCTTGGTGCAATATAAACGTACAATGCTCTTGTTCAGGGCATAAAATTTGCTATATACAGAACATTGAGTTTCTACGCTCGTGCCTAGAAAATTTTGAGATTACGTCCTTGGTTCGTTGGTCCTTGCGCTACGCGCTTTGACGCGTTCTCACGACTGTGTATCCTCAGATTGACGTCATTTATTGGAGATTTTTGACCCCTATTTTAAATGTTTTCCCCTATTATTTTGTGGAATTGTTACCGACCACATTTTGGTGGCGCCAGTCAGCCGCAGTGTGGCTTACAAAATCTCCGAAACCCATAAGGGGCGTTGGAGTAAGACCTCACTGAATTTTGGGGCTGTGGTTTTGAGGCTATGATTTGAAGGCTGTTCGAAAGAAACAGAACTCGAGGGTTTCAATATGCCTCATATTGTTGATGAATATCTCACTGGTGAAGCTTCCTTCTCAGTTGAAGCCACCAGTACTATCAAATATCAGCAGTTGCGCCATCTCAGATTTGTTACCAGGTAGTCCTATCATGAAAGCAGTATCTATTATGCGAACTGTCAAGGCCAGCGTACAGTCGCGGCTTAGTTCCAAGCACTCTCAGGATGAAAATCACCCACAACATAAGCCAATTCGTGCTGATAATCACTCACAATTTACCCCCCTGAATCTCTGCCAGCGATGCCAAGCTTGGGGTCAGATCAATATCCACAGCATCATCTTCAGAGGTACCGTGACACAGGCTTTCACCACATCCAGAGAGAACACCAGCGTTGAGCAGTTAAGAGGGAATCACCAATGCGCTCTTTGCGCTGCTATACTCGATGCATACTATGAACGTAGCCAAGTACTCCCGTCTCTACAGTCATGGCCCCCGCAGCGCATCGCTCTCGAAATTGCAGGTCCGTTCTATATAGATCAAGATTACCAAGACGGGAGAAAACTGTCTCGCCAGCCGGACATTTCTGACCCCAACTATATCGTCGTGAGGACATTTCTTAGATTGCAAGTCAGATTTTTACCGCGGGAAAATCAAGAAGAGCATAATGACGACCAGCGCTTTGCAGAACAAGAAAGCCAAGTCGCTACGGCTACAAACGGAGTCCACGAACCACAGCCGTGTACAATCACGCCGCAATTTAAAATGAGGTATTCTAACGAGGAAACGCCCGTCCTGTGCGGGATCGAGGGGTGGGAGATTCCGTATTTCGATGTCGAGGTTCTGAGGAATTGGCTTAAGCATTGCGACGATGTTCATGGAACACAATGTGTTACCAAAGTTGGCGGGAACGGTACGTCAACGCGAGGACCTTGGCTACGGCAATGTTAACAACTGACTCAATACCTATTAGCTATTCTTCCCGGAGGCTTTCGAGTTATCGATGTCCAGGAGATGAGCGTTGTTCAGCCCATCGACTTCGTCCGCTTTGTGGCGTTGAGCTATATGTGGTCATGCGACTTAGACGGCAATCTCCAGCTAGAGAAGTCTAATGTCGAAGCGTTTCAGGCTCCGGGTAGCCTCCAGAAAACCACTATACCGGGCATAATTGCGGATGCCATTGCTCTGTGCCGAGATCTAGGAGAACGATACCTATGGGTAGATCGTCTTTGCATCATCCAAGATGATGAAATCGTGAAACCTAACCAAATTAGTGCCATGGACATGATCTACAGCTTAGCTACTTTCACAATCATAGCAGCCCTCAATACACGGAACGGAGTCGGCCTACCAGGAGTCAGCGGCAGACCAAGGCACCCAAGAGCCTCAATCCAGTCCCAACCTCACAACGCAGACGTTGAAGGCCAAGGAATCAATCTAGGCGAAGTGATCAGCACGACTGTAGGTAACTCGCTTTGGAATAAGAGGGGTTGGACCTTTCAGGAGAGACTCCTTTCCAAACGACGTCTCTTTATTACCGAGTCCCAGGTTTTATTTGAGTGCTGCGCAGGTCAGGCCACCGAGTCACTAACCTGGACCCCTCCAACAGCGTGCGAATCTCCAGGAAGTGCAGGGTTCCTAGCAGAACAGTCTGATAAAGAAGCTAGCCCTATGGCAGGCATAAGTGAGGCAACCGAGTCGCAGAGAGCCACGGCGGTTCCTGGCTTTTACAAACGCCAAGATCACTTCTACGAGGATACTTTTGGGTTTAAAGAAACGGCATCGATACAAGATTATTGCAAATGGGTGGAAGACTACAGCTCCCGCCAGTTATCATTCGGAACGGATATACTGAATGCATTTGCGGGTGTTGGCAGCTCTCTCGGTGCTGCCTGGAACTCGAGGATGCTTTACGGACTGCCTGAGAAGTACCTCTCTACGTGTCTTCTCTGGGACAATATGAGTACAGCGAGCCGCGGCGGCGACATACCAAGCTGGAGCTGGGCGTCTTCCCTCACTGCCATAAACTACGGGTGGCACTCTAGTTTTTACGATGACGATTTGATTCAGATCGCTAGCCTTGTCCACTTCCATTACCAGGACCCGATCCAAGGGCTACGGAAGCTTGAAATTAAAGAAAGATGGATCAAGGACGAGATTACAGTTGAAGAGCTCGCCAAGCGAGAGGAACTACCTCCGCTCAAAAGAAAGCATGTCCCCGCAGAATGGAGGACTAACAAGGATTGGAGAGAATGCCCGCAGAATCCCTGGGAGACCTTCAAGCGCATGGCGTTAAGCCCTGACGCGTGCAGCATCGCGGCCTTGATTCCGGGCTCGCTCATCTTCAACACAACTGTAGCCTCCTTGGAAATAGACCATCTACATTATACAGACAAGGGTGTGCCTAAGGAATACGATGTTTTCAATGCCTTGTTGCGCAACAGACAGGGCGAGGGGGTAGGAATCCTCAATCAGATGGAGTTTCGTTGGGTTGAAACGTGCCGTAGTACAGAAGGCAATAGGAAGTTATTCGACTTCATCGTGCTCTCGGGAGAATTAGAGAAATGGAACATCAGAAAACACCTTTCACGGGATGATAGATGGGAAGATATGTGGCTTCTCGATGTCATGCTTGTCGAGAGATTGCCTTGCAAGCCGTTTGTGGCTAGAAGGGTCGCCATCGGGACGGTAACGTTGTGCAAATGGAAAGACTGCGAGCCAAGATGGGAGACTGTGGTCCTCTGTTGATGTATAAACAATAGTATCTTTGCAATAGCTCTCTGCGTACTTTGGATCATTCAGCACGTGTGCATTTGAAATCAGACGATAGAGTCAACTTGGTTATTAGTGTATTAATTAATAGTCTCGACTTGTTTTAGCTACTCGCGTCTACTCGTTTATAATGATGCGCATGTTACAGACGGAGACGAAGCTCATTTTATACATTAATTCCATTCGACCTGAGAAGTCCACCTAATTCGCCATTACGTCTCGTAAGATACACAATACCCATTCTCTACGAGATCTCCGCGAAGCTCAGCTGGACCGGCTCGCAGGAAGGGTTGTGGGCCGGCGGCGTAGTGACCCAGGAAATGGACTGGTAATAGTAACCTCCGGTGAATTGGTAGCAGAGATGGAAGTTGGTCAGGTTGCCGAGAGTAGGAATTGGTATAGGGTAAGTCCCGTTGAAGCTCGAGTCGTCGTAACCGCCGTTCATATATATCGTTCCGTTCTCAAACTGGTAGACGGAGTCGCCGTTATCAAGGCCCGGAAAGATGAGGGCCGTGTAGACGTTGCTGCCCCAGCTGGTCAAGTCCAGCTGCATCGCAGACGGGACGGTAATGGTCCCGTTGGTGCTGCCCGCAGTGAGCAGGTAAGTAAGATAGCCTGGCTGCGAGGGCACGCCAGTCTCCGAGTTGTAGGAGGTGTAGTTGTAGTAGAACTCGGTCACAGTTGGTGGGAGGGAACCACCAGCTGCATAGCATAGGCCTTCAATGCCTGCTCCCGCGTGACAAGCAGCCGCATACCCTTAATTAACATTTAGCAAGCTGCGTTTAACCACGAAGTAGATACAATGAGCGAAGAGGTAATACCATCGATATCCGCGTTATCCTTTCCCGTAATACGCAGAGCGTAAGGTCCAGTGGCATTAAAAGCGGTAGCCGTCGCGGCCAAGGCGGCCAAAGCAGTGAATCGGAAGAGCATTTTGAGATGAGGCTCTTATGGCGTGCTTTTGATAATGAAAAGTATGAGACCTTGTGAGAGTTGCAGGTGTGCAGAGGTGGATCACAGGTGTAGATCTGGAAAGACAAAGGCTTGCTGATCGGGTGGGTAAGGCCGCAACTGGGAAGGCGAGATGAAAGAGATTTAAATCATTGTCGTTTTCGCCTCATATGCCCATCGTGTCTATCATTACGCTTTTGAGATGATAGTAGAGCCACAACTACCTACCTAGTCCAGCTGTCAAAGCTAGCCCATGTCACCTCGCCTAAGCCTACGAGTAGCGCCGTTGTAAGCAATCCCTAGAAGCAAGGAGTCCGAACCCATCGTTACCCGGCCACAACCGCAGAAAAAAAATATTTGCGGGGGGGAGTCGGCAAGATCGGAGTAACATCATGACATGGATTTGCTGCAGATCTAAGACCCCGTCTGGCAATAAGCTGAAGCGAGCTGACCACTTACAGCGAATCTCGTGTATGCAATGGAGATCGATATGCGGGGGCAGGGAATAGCTACATGCTGGTTCCGCAGAGAAACGGGGAAAAAGAAAATATCGTATTCGCCTATCGCCTTTTGAAGAAATCCATAAACACACCCAACAGCTATGATGCTTGCCACTTACAGTCAGTTTCACATCGGATGCAAATGGGGCGATGCTTATTTAGACGTCCCAAATACTGGGCTGCCGGAATCTCACGTTATATACAACGAGATCCCACCGCCCACGTTTGACAGGGTCTATCGGAGTTCCACTACGCCGTGAAAATTACTATCTTGCAGCCTAGACTGACAGCTGAGTAGGAAACCCGGATCGAGGGATAGATTTAGGCACGGCGAGCAAACCCCTCGGATATCAGCCGCATCATCATCCCATATTGGAATAAAACCCCTTGAAGCCTCCCCTACATGGTTCGACTTCACGATCAGCCATCCTAATATTGACGGACCTAGGTAGGATTAAGTAACCAGTCACATAAGCACGACGTTTATAAATGTATCTCACCCTGGTGGTTTATACGAGTAACCTAGAACGTGACACGGATGGAAGTGAATGCAACCTCGTATGAAAGCCAAATTCATCTTACATGACCTACATTATATCACATAGGCTACTTACATTAACATTCATTGGGAAAATGGAACTGTTTCCATGCATAAAGCCGACCGATTCGCCGAATCAATTGTAAGAATGCCGAATATTTCGCCGAATGCCTACCTCCGAGTGATCGTGATGATCGTGATGAGGCATCAGTCAGCTACGAGTCTAGACTACCTCGTGTGCGCTCCCCGATGCCGCGAGATCGGTCACGGGGCGAAGGGGCTGACGAGAGCCAACTCCCGATATCACGGAGTAAATAATACAAGGAACACCGGTTGGAGCGCCACATTCCGAATCTAAAATCTGACGCCAGACTCTAAAGGATCGTTGGATCGTAGGAGCAATCACCGACTGGGAAAAACATGTTGAACCACGCAGTTCCAACCTCGCATGAACAGGAGCTCTACGTTGGGCTACACATTAGCCAACTACAAGCCCAATAAGTAAGAAATGACGTTACTGCCCATTTGAAGACCAAATATCACAGCTTCGTCCACATCAAGGTATCAAATGGAAGGTTATCACCAAGGGGTTAATATGCTTGGTGCACAGCTCAATTGCCTCGATTGTCATGTCAGCTTGAAGAGAATATATATACGCAATAAGACAAGGATCTTCGATGGGTTTAAAAGGCACATCATTTCCGATATAAGATAGTAGATTCCATGAAGTCCGAGGTGGATTATGACACCGGGAAACGGCGCCATTTCATTCGACGAAAAGGAGGTATACATTCCGTCAAGCTCCTTAGTAACGAAAGGGGTAATGCTGCACGAAATCTTATTGCTGTGAATTTATAATAAACGACAAGTTACAAGTAAGAACATCACGAATTATGGAATTTAACATTCCATGCGGAGTTCCAGCAGAAGCCTTCCAACTTATACACATCACTGTCACCATTACGAGCCGACCTAGAAACCGACCTTAAGAGATTATATATAGAGAGCAAGAGAAAGGATCGAGAAGATGAGGAGGGCATGGAAGGAAAATTTAAAAATAAAAATAAAAATAAAAAAGGAAGAAAATAGGTCGTGGCAATCGTGGCTTAGGCAT
>JAOWAP010006519.1:0-12193 GCA_028565235.1 Hypoxylon lenormandii
CCCGCAGGAGCCGGCCGCCTTACTGTCAGCGGCCGGTATTGGCCCCTATTTGCCAATGGACTCCCCGGTCCTCCTGGGGCGCCGATCTGTCTCGTATGATTTAGCGCGGGATTGCCAACGCCGCCCATACTCGGTCTACTAGGCCCTGATCCAGCTGCGCTCGCGAAGCCGTTGTTCGGCGGAGCGGGACCTCGTTGCGGCTCTGGGTCCCTACTGACAGGCGGGACATGCTGCCCGGTTCTCGAAACCGGCTTTGAAGAGTTGTGATCGATACCCGGTGTTTTCCGGATCGAAGGGCTCTCTAGCCGAGGATTAAATAGCTTAGCGCCCTGCGCCGTGATAACAGCCGCGTCGACGGGGGCGTCTTCGGGAAGTTTCTTGATCGATCGCGCCGAAAAGAACGACACCGGCTCTGGGGTTGATGCGCCACTACGAGGTGGCGTGTTGATATTATTGTTCGCCGCTGCTTGTTGGGCGGCGGAGTTGATGTGGTTCGGGGGTTTTGGATATTGCTGCGGATTAGGGCGGCCTTGATAAGGGGCAGCTGGCCGCTGGGGTGGTTGGTTCGGAGTTTGGGGCTGTCTAGCAGGTTGGGGAGCCGGTCTCGGGGGCGGTTGCATCGATTTAGAAGCACTATTTGCGGATGGCATACTGCGATCACTGTTATTGCCAGCAGGCAAAGTTTGAGACTTCTCGTTTGAACTGGGTCCGTGAGAACCGGACAGCACTACCTCGTCGGGGTGGCCCTCGTCCGTGACACCAAAATCGACCATGTCAAAATCTCCAAAGTCTTCGTCAAGCAAATCCGGAACTACAAATCCAGCATATCAGCATCCGCCCAATCGATATCATCGGAGTCAAACCCACCATGTGCGCTCATCTTCTCGGCACCCTTGTCCGCCAGATTCTTAGGTTCCACCTTTACAACATCGGGCTCTTTCTTGATGAAATCTGAGTGGCGATGCAGGTTATCCTCATCAAACTTGACAGGCCCAACCTTTATCTTGGTGACCTTGGCCAGGTAGTCCTTGTCGTAGATGCAGTTGCCAAGAACATTGCCAAAATTCCGCAACGCCCGCTTCAACGCATCCGTAGTTCCCTCCTTCTTGGCCTTCTCAAAGGCGGCGGCCTTTCCTTTGCAGTTTTCGATGTGGCCATATCCGATATCTTCATGGTACGTACCATCTCGAAGGGTTACGCGAACGATGACGGACAGGCCGAGGGAGATCTTAAAGGTTTGGGGATTCTCGTCGACAAAATCGACCTGAATATTCTGGATACCGGACGACCATCCATTGAAGCCGAAGACTTCGTTCGCAAGAGCGATGCATTTTTCGGCAGCGATATAGTGGACCTTCTGGCCGGAGGGGCCGGCTCGTGAAGAGAGGTATTCGGGGCCTAGTTGTTTCTCTAATCGTGATTGCAAGGTGGCAATTTGGGTAGCTGTGAATTCGGAGATTCGAGGCTTGGCTTCCTCGAAGGGATTGGCGATGCCGTTGTGCTGTTCACCTGGACTATTCATACATGTCAGCATCAGCTCGGACGCGTCTTGGGACGAATGGATGAGTAAAATCTAACATACGCTGGCATCGCGACAGGATTGCGAATGCAGAGTAATCATTGAATTACCAAGCGCATTACAAAGCGAATAGGTAGATAGTGATGAGTTTTCGTTTCTTATGATCCTTCTAACCCTCCTACTGCGGTGCTGAAATGGGTGACGCGGGTATGTAACAACAGCCGAAGGTGTATTGGTCGAAGGTGCATGCACGCACTAATTTGGGGCGGAGTGGGACAGTGGGAATAGCGATCCCCCCACTTTGATTGCATAATACGCGTTAGGCAGACACCAAGTCACCTGACCCCAACAACTACTGTGCTACTTACCCCATTCCTCCTTCAGTAAACAGGCGCGACAATCATGAAGAAGCCACACGATACGAGATAGATCTGAGAGACCTTGTTAGCTGAGGGTAAAGGTATCTCACACGTACCGCCGTCCCTTCGAGATCAAACAACGAAACAGATGTAATCCAGCCGCAGCAGTTGCCGAATGTTTAGAACGACCGATTAGGTACCCCGTTCCAGTCACATAAAAAATACTACTTCATTAACACTCTCATTTTGTAACGCGGAATCCTGTTCATTGACTGTTGTTATCCTGCAACTACTCGTTCTATCTAGAAATATCGATTGCTAGCATATGGAGTAGGTCCTAACCTAGACGTATCAGGCAAGACCACTATCAATTGCCATGACAGCTTTCGATGTACGATAACTTCGTGTCGGACAGAAGAAATGGAGTAGAGAAGTCCAGCAAGATGGATATCGACGCTGTAAGGTCAGGCTCTTGGGCACGTATTCGCAACTATTTCCTGTCAGGACACATCGTATGGTAAGAATCAAGTGAAGATATGCAACTCACGAGTAGAACTGTACGTTTGATGCCATCATTTTTAGTTGCATGCCCTCTTCGTATCCCGGCTGTTGTCTTGCAAATTAAAATAAATTGGATCAGGCGTATGCATCGTGGAGTATCGTAGCTCGGAATTTTCGGGAGACGCTAACGAATACACCAGATTAAGAGCGGTCTTAGAAATATTTCACTAGACATAGACCCATAGCCAAAGTGATCAGACAGGTCAGACAGAGCAACAGCGTAGTCTTGAACTCCATCTGGCCCTGTAACATTGTTAGTGAAACTTTCCCTAATGCTTAGCGGATAAATCGAAGATGATTAACTTACCTGGTGATTGTCTCGCTTGATCCCTCTGTTTCGCTCTCTGGCGAGCTTTGCATTGGTTTTGCCCGCTTTGGCATCGGATTCTTCCATCCAGACCTGGACTTCCTCCTGCCAGCGTTCATACCTCACTATCTTCATCTCGTACTCCGCTACCCTTATCTCGTGCTCCAATATTGAAGCTCTCACATCCTCTATCTTGGCAATAACATCCCCCATCTTAGCAGTAACATCCCCAATCCTGGCAATAACATTCGCAAGGGCCGCGCTTATCGCAGCAAGGTCTGGTTGACCAGCTGTATAGCCTGCGTGGATTCCCTAGAAGTCCAACCCCGTCAGCAAACGAAGTTCACCGGTAAGCCATGCTCTCGAGACCCTAAGATGCCAAACCCCCCCAGCATCACTCATCTCAGCAAAACGGTATGCCCCATAAAGTAATGCGTCGCGGGATCACTAATATTGTGGTTGTTACACCAGCCACCCGTGTCATAAAGACGAAGGTGCACCTCCTGTGACCACCCCGGATATGAGCCATTTCAACCGCTCCCAAATACACACCAACCACTCGCATGAGAGACAGTGGATGTTGAGCCGCATCGGTCTTCCCGATGATATGCCGAGATGATGCCGAGAATCCAACCTCACTTCCGGGAGGGCGCAGTGCAGAAGTCAGGGTCTCCGAACCATACTCTTCATAGCCGGAGGGTGGTGCCCCTGCCCATAGTAGGGAGGTTTGATGACCCAACTGTCTCCAGCACCAACACATGCCCCAGCGAGAAGAGTCCCATGGCGGCTCCAGGTATGTTTTAATGAAAACTCGGTAGTGATAAGGCTGGCAGAGGGGTTCAGGCAAGGAAAACGAAATCGGGGGGACTTACTGAGTCATTACCGGCGTTTTCGCCATCACCTGTGTTTGCCGACATCTTGTAGCTTGCTACGCAGTATACGTTAGCATGTCTTGGGGTCCGGAGTGTTTGTTTGGATAGTGTGTTTAATGGATGCGTCGCGTCATGTAATGATCCAACGCAATGTGGTGGGTATCAAATGATTGGGAGGAGTGAATATTGTTTGTGTCAACTGGGCAAGGATTGGGAGATGTTCTCCCAGCGACGGTAATCACCAAGATGGAAAGAACGAGATGAAAGGTAGTGATGTGAAGGAGGAAAGGTAATGATTTGATGGAGGAATTGTAATGATGTGATGGAAAGGTAATGATTTATTGGAGGAAAGGTAGTGATGCGGGAGGAAAGACAATAATCTGAAGGAGGAAAGAGAGTGACGTGATGGAGGAAAGGTACTGATGTGATGGAAAAGTAATGATTTGATGGATGAAAAGTAGTAATTGTTAGAGGAAAGGTAGTGATAATTTAGAGGAAAAGAAAAGTAGTGATTTGATGGAAAGGTAAGGATCTGACAGAGGAAAGGTAGTGACTTGATAACATACCGAGGATGGCAAGTGAATGGGTGAAAGGAATCTGTGGAATGGAATAGAGTAGCCAAGTGATGGCAGAAGAGGATGACGAAGGGTGCAATTGATACGCGAGTAGTGAGAGGAAGGATAAGAAAACAAGTCAGTAGCTACATGTGCAGCTATATGCTTGACGCGAAGAGGTGATGGATAAAATGAGAGGTGATAACTTACCTGGTGTGATTTGTGCTGGGACAAGTGTGAAGAATTTTGGATGCGGAAAAGAAATAAGGGAATTGGAAGGGTGCGAAATATCAAAACACTAGGAAATAGAAATTTCCCACCGTCCATCTGTGGTTACTGCTTTGGGGGTGCAATTATTCCACAACTCGGCGGGAAGGCACACGATTTGAAAAAAAAAAAAAAAAAAAAAAAAAATTACATGGCAGCCGGTCTCCAGGGCAACCCAGTGATAGTTGCCGTGATCAACACAGGCACACAAAGAAGGGGGAGTAAAATAAAATAAAATTTAATGCCAGCTCTGGAGGCAATAATCTGAATACATATGTACCGAATACTTATCATATTGCTTCAATTCCTGCGTACTAGATATTTAAGTGGCCAGAAAGTCTTACAGAACGCTAAACTTTTATTCGCTACAGTACCTCCTAACATCAAGTCATAGCAATAGGGACATCAGGTATAACCCTTCTTAAATAGTGCAAGGCCCTGGTATTCCCTTAACGTCTTGTTCTCATTCAATCTGCAAAATATTCCTAGAACAAGCGGGATCTTTTACTGGGACGTTCCGACCAACCTAAGCTTCCTCCTACTGCTCTGACTCGTGGTCTATCCGGCTGCGTCGGCCAAGGAAGTGCATCAGGCGCAGTAAATGTAGCAGGCCTATCTGGCGGTGGTCCGACGTACCTATACGTTTCCAAGTTTGGGTACAGGGACAGACCAGATCCTCCCTCAGATCCTCGCTCCTCGTTCGTCAATCCGTGTAATATGACTTCCTCTTCGTCGGTACTCTCTTCGTCATAGAAGTCTGCCTCGCTGTCTTCTTCAACTTCATCATCTTCATCATCGCTATAGGTCTCGACCTCGCCACCCTCAGCACCATCCTCTGCAACCTCCTTTGCAGCAACCTTTTTATGGTGGTCCTTCCGGCCATTTTTCTTAGCTTCATCTTTGTCATGGTAGTCCGAATCGCTATCGTTATCGTCACTGGTGGAAGAATCGCTGAAAAGATCATCGCTAGGAGCGGGAGCAGGACTGCGGCCTCTGGGTCTACTTTCTTCGCCGTCGTCGCTGCTGTCGCTTTCGGTGCCGCTTTCGGCATCGCTGTAAGTTTCAGGAGCATCACCAACACCATCATCTCCGCCGGGGGGGACATCGCCTTTAACTGATTCGTCATCGGAAGTAGAATCATCGTCAGCGTCTCCTCCGCCAGGAACGACGTCGCCGGCGTCGCCTCCTTCGGAGCGTTTTTCGCCAGGTTGCGGAGTAACACTTCCGCTAGGTGTTTGGCTAGGTCCAGGTGGGAAAAGGACTTCCAACCCCGGGCCTGCGGATAGTACTGTCGCTATAATAGGAGCAGTATTTACGGGTGGAAGGTTGGAAGCATCCGACGTCGGCTCGTGGCTTTCTTTGACACGCTTCTTCTCCGGAGGCTTGTCGGGATCCTCGTCTTGGTGCCGCTTGGTCCCTTTATCGGTATCGTCACCTTGGCCAGAGGAACTCTCGTCACCATCATCTGAGTCGCTCGCCTTGTTTGGGTCGCTCGCCCATCGCCAATCGTTACCACCAAAGAGTCTATCCACATCTTCCTTCTCCATCTCAGTGAGCTCCCTGTTATCCTCGATATCCCACTCGATCATACTCTGCATCTTCTCTGGAAAATCCACCTTCATGTCTAGTTGGATGTCCTCTAGAGCTTCTTGCATGCTTTTGAGCTTAAAATTAACACCGCTGAGTGGAGGGCCGATTCCGAGGTCTGTTAACTCATCTAGGTGGGTAACATTATTCATTATAGATGGGATACGGGCGACCGCCGGTAGTACTTCCTCTATTTTGTCACAATCGCGAAGCACGTCCTGCACGCTGGCATTTAGTGAGTTAATCACATCATCTGTGAATACTTTAACGTTCTCCAGCCTCGTCCAAAGATTATTCGCAGCTTCTCGTGTTAAATCGAGAAGTTCATCGGCTGTATCGATGTCCTGCTGCTTTTGCCGTTGATGGTCCTCCAAGGACATGCCATCGAACGCCGCGAGATCGACAGAAGCCATGCTTGCAGCTTGTCAGCAGATCGGTATGGAATGTACAGTAAACCTTTAAGAAGATTCGGTTGGTTTGGGTGGAAGCGTAGGTAGTAGGCAGGTGGTTGATGAGACCGGGATGCTTATAATGTCGCGGTGCATACGTGGTACATGAGAAGACCACGCAGGATTTGAATCGGTCAAAGGATAAAAACACAGAACAGTCGCTTACCCTTCTTTCATTTTCCTTGGGTACCCTTGAACTAGAAATCTTATAACCGGGTGAACAAGTCCATTTCATGCCTAAGAAGGGAACAAAGAATCGCAACGTTTCCGGGCAGCACCCACCAAAGATAAAGGTCCATACTTCTAAGGACGTAAGGCAAATATTTGACAAGGATCCTTTAATGGAATACACACCTACATAAGTACCTAGGGAGGTAAACAATCAATACGGAATCAATTGCTTTGATTGTAGTTCGAAAGAGTTGCTACCAAATAGCAAAGGGGGGAGAGCAGAAACCTAATAGCGATAGTAAGGGGTAGTAATGTCATCCTGATAAGTGTATTTTATCAAGATCTCATTCATTCAATGCAGGATCCTTTTGGATTCAGTCTGGAGTTTGCAACGGCGTTAGGAAATGCAGCCATAATCGTTATAGGTATTGATTGGATTGGTAGGCGCATCTTACTGCAAGTATTATTTCTCTGAATACTCTCCCCCTTTATCACACCCACTTTGTAAAATACCCTCTTAGCTAATGACTCAACGAGAAGAACAAGTCACTGATACAGGGCGTCAACGAACGATATACAGAAGAATACGAGCGATCTCAAGAACAATGTAGGCCAAAAGCATGACAGTGCCACAGCAATCTGATATATCCTCTTTCTGGTTGATCGGTTAGACTTGGAGAATGCTGAAACAGTTTGCTAAGAGTGCCAAAGAATAGGCAGATATATATTATCTTTAGCGCCGAGTTAGCAAGCTGGAACGCCAATGGATTTCTAGGAAGGGCGTGTAACTCAGTGGTAGAGTGCTCGCTTCGCATCTCTCTCGGTGCATGCGAGAAGTCCAGGGTTCAACTCCCTGCTCGTCCATAGTATCTCCTTTTTTTTTCTATATCCCGTTTTTAATCACGTAACCGACGTTCTCTAATGCTTCTATGTGGATCCTTCGACTCTCACCAACCCTAAACTAAATTGTGCTAGAGAGCATCAAAAAGCGGGGCGGTCGAAAGAGTACGTTATAATACCGAAAAAGGTGAAACGTTGAGAACAAAGGAAGGAGAGGGAGATAAACCATGCCGTAGCTGTTGTTTCCATATTTGAGCTCTAAGTAGGTGAGTGTAGCTAAGAAACTTGAAAGTGGTGGTAGTATAATACCTTGCGACATAAGCTTTTAGCTGGTCGGGATCAGCCCCTTTTTCGTAGAAATGAGAGGTTACTCCCAAATATGTCTATCTGCGATAGTACTGCCAAAGGTAATGGGCCAAGCGGGTCGATATTGGCTTGGAATCACGCCGCTCTCGCTTCGGTATTCTTTGCGGGACCTAGCCAGCGTACCGCCTTCCCCCTCCCGCTAATTAGCGCGAAGTACTAGGCCTTCACGTGCATCGCAGGGCGTCCCTGTTACTCCCTAACGCAGTATATGCCTCGAACGTGCGTGGAGCCCAGGCATGGAGGGGAGCACGGGTGTTCAGGAGAAGGAATTTGAAGAAATAGCCACTTCCAAGCTCGAGAAGATAGCGAACCCCAACCTCGTACGTTGGAAACTGGGGGCTCTGGATGTGGTCCGGTACGTGAGGCGCCACGGCTTGCCGGTGACATTCGGGATTGCGTTTGAGCTTCTTGGGAAGCGCTGCGTGACTGTCAGGCTCGACTTCTACGTTTTCCTCGGCGTCTTGTCCCCGGACGCTCCCCTGCCTATGCCTCAGCTTGGCTCGGACAGCGACGAGGAAGTCCACGAGGCCTTGTTGCAGATCGCGAGGGTTCGCATTGAGAATAACGACTACAACCCATTGTTCATGATTCCTCGATCAGCACAAATCCAAGAGAGCGTACGTACACGCCGACCCCAAAATGATCGGGTACCAGAGTCTGCATTCCTTCGGCATGGGACGTATCACGAAGGATGCTCCAAGGGGTAATGTTAGGGTACAGGGCAGTTGTCCGGTCCTCAAGGCAGAAAACCTCGATTCGACCAAAGCGATCAAAGCCTTCACGTGGGGCTTTACTCCTATGGAGTGGTTCTCGCAGATTGCCGAGCTCGTCTTTGGCGTCGCGGGCTCCGACGTCGACGCGTCTGTCAACACGTTGGCCGTGCGGCTGTACTCGCTAGATCGCGACAAGGTAGTGGAGCATCTCTCGCACGGCACTAGAATGATAGACCTTAAGGATAAGTTCATCATAGACCGGATAGCTGAGAACTTGTGCCTCTCGAACATGGGCATCTTCAATCCGATGGCCAGAGAAGTATCCCCAATTGGCTTCCTTAGGACGCATGGTGGGTCATTGCACCTTAGCAACCCGCCGATTCTAATTATTGTTGAGTGTTCGTGGTGCCATGAGCTGTTCATCCTTCACGTTGGGCTGTTCAAGCTGCCTTCCGATGTCATGGGGTCCGTCGCGTACCGTGTTCCTGGCCATCAGTACGTGTTCACCCCCGAGGAGGAGCGAGATGTCTGGTAAAGAATGGCCAAAGAGTTGGGCGTTTCGTTTGAAGGCACCCTACGTGTGAATGCCCAAAACTCGAAGAGGTCGCGATTCAGCTTAACGATCTCCCGCTGCCAAAGCCGAATGTGTATAAGTATGGGTTTCATCAGCAGCCGTAGGTTTCTATTTCATTATCGTAAAGATGAATACTTCTGGTTCTAGTTTGGCGGACCGTTTAGGCGAAAGGGTGTCCTTCTCGATGATTTCGAAGTACATTCATGTTGAAGGTGTCGAAGATGCCGTATCACCAGTTTTCCAACGCTCGACCCAATCGTCAAGTCTCTCTTCTAAGGCGTATATCGTAGTTGGGTCTATCTCAACCGCCCAGTTGCCCTTGATTGTAATCATGCGTTTGATGTCGTCTTGAAGTATAAGCAGTTCACGAAGCGCCTGTTTCGGAGTCCCTATATTTCCATTTAATAAGCATTGATTCAAATATTGGGGGATTGATCTCATCGCAGCGGCAGTTAGATGACTTACCCTCCCCGGAACCGTCAAATTCACCTTGACTGTTTACCGTCGTTCTCATTTTATTAAGCGTCTTCACTAAATCTGAAAGGCTGGTTCCGGCTGGGGGCTCCGACGGCGAAACGGTAATTCTTGATTTTCGCTTCATGCCAGCTATTCGGAAGATCTTAGGGATTGCTTTTGGCATGGACGAGGTGTTTTTGGGGTATTGGGCTTCGATCAATTGAATCCACGCCTTCAGAGAATCATCGATGGCCCACAGTGCCTCCGTAGTGAGTGAGGTTGACTTTATAGAGATCTGCGAACCCATTGGTCTCCCCGACGGGAGTGCGAGTATAGACGCAGCTCGGTCATCTTCGGCATCGCTATCCTGCCTTTTTTCTAGTGATAGGTCGTTGTAAACCTCCCAGTCATTTGCGACGACGGTGTCTTTTTGCATGCCATGTGCGACATAATCCTGAACGGCCGGCTCAATATTCCATATTGCCTCTATCTTGATTTCATCCTGTTTTAACAGTTTATGAATTGCCGTCAACTTGGTGAGATGCCAATTGTGCAACATGATAATGTCCTTGAGGATGGCCGCACGATCCGCCGCTTGGGCTGAATTGCGTTCTTTTCTCAAGCTTTCCCTTTGGGTTTCTAGTTTTGAAATCATGTTGGCGAGAAAGGTATCAGCTGCCACTTTTGCTTTCTCTCTCAAGCTCAGCGCGAGAGAGCCATTCCATGACTCCGTCGACGTGTTATCTATGGCTATCGTCGAGGCTCTCGCTTGGCGGGATTTTGACGATGACATCGTCGAGGACATTATCGTGGCTTTTTCCAAATAAAGTGGTATGTAACCCCGAGACAATTCGATCCCTAACTACCTACCGAGGTAGCTATTTCAATATAAACTAGGGCTGAAGGGGACGAGGTTATATATAATACGCGAAGCTGACGTGAGTGTAGCATGGCATGGCAGTGGTAACCCCAATAGCGCAAGTGAGCATGCTGAGGCGCTCGAGAAGACGGCCGATTCTTAGGATTTTTTGGAGCTCAGACCACCAAAGAAATGCCAAGACTCGGCCATTTCTTCTCGAGCCTGGCTGGCTGTGCACTGATGGGGCCCATCTAGAGACCTCCCCAAGGGGTTAAGATCACCACACTCCCGAGCCGTAACTGGCTGTACTAAAATCAACGATAAAATCAATGGCCCTGATTTCCCAGCTTCGTTAGCTACTCAGTCCTTTCGGTTCAACACGATGGCCGATCCAGACAGAAAAGATCTCGTCTCATACGTCAAACGGTCATTAGAGGAGGAGGAAGAGTTTCATTTTCTGAGGTTGGAATTCTTACAGCGACTTAATATAACGTAGTTGGAAGTGGAATTGGCCCGAATGAAAAGTCGCAAACTTGTCTCACATCACGTAATCAAAAGGTAGCATCGGCGACTAATCTTGCACAGCGACGGCCATTCGGGATTATCGATTCTTAAAGGCACAGAAGAATCTCAAAAAGACGGAAGTTCGAGATAGAAAGCTTCTCCTCGAACGATTCTTCCAGTCGGAGGAGGATTTCAACGACCCGTTCTCATCGCATTATGCCTACCTCTTTCAAGACGCGGAAGCGAGGATTGACCCTCTTCGCGACGCCTTCATGAAACAGCTCCCGTCGCGATTGACGTGGTCTCATGAAGAGCGGCGCCAGAGAAAGAGGGAGTACATGGATGGAAAACCGCCAAAGGAGGTATCTACGTTAATCGACCACTCCGACAATCCGGCCTTCGCCGGAAAAAAGCCTAATCACCGCTTCTACATTCGTCCTGCTTTTTGCTTTGATCCTCGCCTTCGCAGTCAACGTTTCGAATATCGAGACGCTTATTTCTACCGCGACGTATGCTGCCGTACTAGTCGTGTTTGTGGGCACAAGTACTGGGAATAATACATAGCTTCCTATTCTTCGGACTTCGGGAATCTGAGCTCCTCCCCCCCTTTCCACAGTTCGCTCACCCAGTCCAAACCCCATTCTTGCAGCGCCTCCTTTGTCGTATGTAGTACGGCGTGCGGCCAGTAGGGAATCGCCGCAGCAGCAGGGCTTTTTCCCTCCCCATCGACATGTTCGACGCCAGCGTGTCTCAAGACCGCGCACGCGAGGGTCTCCGTGCTCGGTCTGAAGTACGACGGCCGTTCATCGCCGACGGCACTATCACCTAGACAGTACGACACCACGTCTATGCTATCCCGCGCACAGGGTCGAGTCGCGCCGCAGGAAGCGCATAGAGGCATCTGTGTCATCTCATCAGGAAGGGTTGCGACGGAATCAATGTTCACCACGAGCGAGGGCACGTTCCGCCGGAGCAGCGGGATCAGCGCCGCCGTGAGCTGCATCGCAATCGTCGTCGTCCTCTCCACGCCGATGCCATACGTCTGTCCTAGCGCCGGAGCCGTCGTGGCGTTATTCACCACCATCGTCAAATTACACTCCTCCATCGAGTCCGCGACGCGCGCCACCAGCACCTCATCTGCCTCCGCCTCCGCACACTCAACAACGGTCCGGTACCGATTCCACGGAAACTCCTTCTCCAGCGCCTCCTTCATCGCGTCCAGCGCCCGCCAGTCG
>JAOWAP010006530.1:0-12183 GCA_028565235.1 Hypoxylon lenormandii
CCCGGCCGCCACCGCCACGCGTGCGCGAGATCCTCCGCGAGGTTGCCCTCCAGCAGTTCGACCACGTGTTTGCCGATAATCGGTAGGAGCTTGAAAGTATGCCTACGGATCATTAGCGGAGTGTCTCGAGTAACTCTTCCGAGATTTGATATACATACCCGCTATCCCCCGTGGCGAGGATGAAATTCTTCCATTCGGGGTGCTCGCATACGAGCAGTGCTGCGTCCGCCGTGTCTGTACACCAGCATAGCGCTCGGTCGAAGAGCTGCTTGTCCTGGAAGCGTGGAAGGAATGTAGAGATCGCTTTGCGGATGCCCTTCTCCGACGCATCGGGGTATGTGTCCGTAGGATGCTTGGCGTGAGATCGGGGTACCGAGATGCGTTTCGGCTTGTCGGCGCCATACGGCTGATGCTGCTTGAAGCGCGTGAAGCCTGGGAACTCGTCGCAGACCTTGATGATACCATCCCTATAAATTCTTAGCATCCCCTATCGCACCGTGATTTACTATGGGATGATTGACATACTCATTAGGCTCGAAGAAGAACCCAACGTCGCCGTTATACACCACAGGTGAATCTTTGTACTCGGCGGCTTCTTCGGGCGACAACTGGATCTTGGCATAAACCCAGGCCTGCCAGGCAGTGCCAATTAGCATCATAATAGTTTGGTTTCATCCAAGTCATAATACTCACTTTCGAGCAACATTGGTCGTCCAGATCTACCAAAGCCGGACTCCAAGCTCCGGTGGCTAGCACCACCTTGTCGGCATAGTACTTCGTCCCGTCTACCGTCTCAACGCCAACACACGTCGTTCCATCGTCTCCGAATAGGGGCTGCTTGAATGATCCAGCACTATGGCAAGTTCGAAATTAGCAGCTTCGCGAACTCGGTAATCCAGAAAATCGAAAGAAATATTTCCTCACCCTCCAAATCCAAACTTGACCCCTTGCTTACGCAGTTCCTCTCCGACGGCGTTGATCGCCTGTCCCGCAGCTAACCAGCCTCCATCCTGGCTAAGTATGGCCTTCCACCCCTGCGTCGTCCTCAGCATCAGCATCTTTCGCTTTCCTTTGTGTAAGCTGGGGAACCCACCTTGATTTGGTCTCGCTGCAGCAAGGGCATTTTTGCTAGGATCGCGTCTTCATTGTCAAGCCATTCGTTACTTTTCTCCAGGCCGGCGCCGGCGTCAATCAGGTCTTGGTATTCCTGCCGGAGGGACGCGATGCCCTTTTCAGACCCTTCGCAGTCGAGCTGGTCTGCGTTAGTGTTGAAGAGCCCATTGAGAGAATGCGGACGTAAGTTACTCGGCCAGTATTGTGAAAGAAAGGCTTGAATAGCTCATTATTTCGCCACATATCCCGCGCCTCTAGACTCAGTTGCAAGTCGACCTTGTTATGCATCTGTATTCCCATGATCTTGTTGAGATCGTTCCCAGCGGATTGGGCTGAAGGAATGGGATACGTATCGAGGACGGTGATATTCGAAGGAGTGTACCCAGACCGTATCAGATGCAGAGCGGTAGAAGAACCGATCGTACCACCTCCACCGACCACAACGAATTTCGTGTTTACGTGAGATGTAGCCATATTGTCGCAAGCCGGTTGGGTCGTCTGCCTTGACTTCTATTTACTCGGTGTTCTGGAAATATTCATAAGATGATTTCTTTGAATATAAACTCATACAAGACAACTCTGAGTTTCTAAAAGCGAAGTCGCAATAATCAATGGAGAGTGGCACGATGTCGACTATCAGATCGGCTCACTGTCCACTGGGCTATACGTAGTCGAAGTCAAGACCGTTAGCTGGTTTCGACGATTTACTGATGATTTACCGCGAGGATTCGCCTGTTAATTGGGGTTGTGGGGAGTCGGACGTCTGGAACATATGCGCTAGACGACTTCAATATTCGTCTTTCGCCTTACCAACCGCGCCCGAACTGCTATCTTTACCCAAGGGGGCCTTCCGGTAACGCTCAATCTCCTGATATTTAACGAGCAAGATAAGCGACAATGAATCTAGAATACCAATATTTAGTCGAACGACCACCTCTTGTCTTTCCTATCTATTCGCGCTGTAGAATGGGCTGGCATTTGGATTTGTAGGTTACTCCTTAGCTCTATATGGTGGATAGAGGCTCGAGAACGTGGGTTTGACCCCGGGGGACCCGGACTGTTACTATTACCTAAATTGGACAAGATTCAAATGACGATGAACTCCCTGCTAGTGACTCTTAATCGGTCCTCGTAGGCTATTGGCTGTATGCGTCGGCATTGGTCCCAGTTTATGTCCTTTAGACGGAGGCTAGAGGGCCAGGGCCAAGAGACTCCCGCGAATTCGGGACTCCTATCATTCCCTAGGTAAGTCTAATTCCAGAGTCCTAATGCGTGATCTTGAGCTGAGACTTTGGCTTTTGTGGCAGCTAGTCGAGGCTGGTTAGAAAAAAGAGTAGCGGATTTGTGCTTCTCAGATAGGCCGCACGAGAACTATTATCTACCTACGTCGCGCTTCAATAGAGTGTAATCCTCACGTGTGTCCCTTGGCTAGATCTGATAACGTAAAGGACTTCTTGTTGTCCTGTGGGGCCCCGAGATATGTTCACCCCGGTTTGGAGTAAGGCGGCGCAATCTACGCTTCCCTGACACCGATAAGGGGAGGAGAGCTACTACGCAGCATTGGCATTCGAGATATACCCGGGATACATATATATCCCCAAGGGGATCGTATGAATGTTTACTCGTGGCCATCAGCTCTCAGTTCGATACTCCTAACTCGTTACACTTGCAACTTTAGGCAGTGAGGATCAAGCAGACACCAGCATCATGTCTAACTTCGACGCTGCACCTCCCAACACCCATGCTGGTGGCAACGATGATGCCCTTCGGGGACAGGGCTCGCTCCCAATGAACCCGACGAACAATGCTGACGAGCTGGTCGACATGGACGCGTATAGAAAAGCTGTTCCGCGGTGGAAGCAGATCTACCAGCACAGTTTAACACAGATGCTCCTGCTGAGTGTGCAGGCATTCTGCGGGCCAGCTATGGCGGATGCGATCGCTGGTCTCGGTGGTGGCGGTTTGGCAACTCCTCAAACGTCCAACATAGCGTATGTCATCGCAAAAGGAGACCGATATCCCCCGAGAAATGAAATACTAACGAGTCATTCTTCAACAGGACCGCTATCAACTATGCTATGCTGGCTATTGTCTGCTTGTTCGGTGGACCCATCGTCAACAAGCTCGGGACGAAATGGGCCCTGGTCATCGGTGCAATGTCATTCCCTATCCGCGGCTCGTCTTATTACTGCAACAGCAAGTTCGGAACTCAGTGGGTGAGTAGCCCCGGGGGAAAGAAGAAGATACTGCAGTTTATCGATCCTGCCTGAGGGATTCTAACACGGGGTCTTCTTATAGTACCTTATTTTCGGCAGCTTCTTCACCGGCATTGGTAGTGGTTGTTGGTATGTTGCAGAGTCCGGATCCATCATGTCTTTGGCGCCATCCGGTGCTCGTGGCAAGTACCTGGCTCTATGGATCGTCGCCAGAAACCTTGGACAATTGGTAGGAGGCGCAATTAAGTAAGTTATCCCAGTGCAGTGCTATTGAGGAAGGGAACGAAATGCTAATGGCCGTTCTCCTCTCAAGCCTGTCCAAGAACCACATTAAGGGCGTCGTTGGCGGAGTCACGCCCGATACCTACGTCGCATTCTTGATCATCGAAAGTCTAGCTCTACCGTTCGCCTTCCTCATCTCTCCTCTCGAGCGGGTTGTGCGATCCGACGGGACGCGCATTCTCGTCTCGGAGAAGCTCACGTTCAAGCAAGAGTCCAAGCTCATCAGGTTTACCATGTCTTCGAAGCTCATCCTGCTTTCCGCTCTTTGGGCAATTTGGTCATTCTTCTACAGCGGTACTTGGTCGACGTATTTGGGAACGTACTTCTCTGTCCGTTCTCGTGCCCTATCCTCGCTCGTCTCGCCGTTCTTCTGCATGTGAGTACTATCCCTTCTTGCCTCTGTGCTCGTCGTTTTCTAAACAAATACAGAGTGGGATGTTTCGGCCTCGGGTTCATCCTCGACATGAAGTCTCTTAGCCAACGCCGTCGGGCGCAGCTCGGCCTGTTTACCGTTGCCATCCTAAACATGGGTGTGTACATCTGGTCTATCGTCATGCAGGTTAAGTTCAACGGCGCAAACCCCGGCAAGATCGACTGGGACGAGTCGCTCTACGCCTCGTCCTTTTTGCCATATTTCTTCGTCCAGACAACGGGTCCATTGTCGCAATCTTATATGTACTGGCTTTTGTCCTCGTTCGCGACCGATGCTCAGTCCAATGTTAGAAACGGCGCCGCGTTCCGGTATGTGCATAGAACCCAGGACACGCCCGTGGTCCAGTACGTAAGGTAGCTAACATGTTTGCCAGATGTCTCGAGGCTGTTGGCCAAGCTATCTCATATGGCATGAACACTCAAATCAAGGCCAATCCTCTAATTGGATTGTATGTATCCATATTCCCGTGCAAGTTTTCCACCAGCAGACTAATAGTCATCTCTAGTTGCGTCACGTTCGCTCTTATGGCAGCTGCCCTGGGTCCGATGTTGGTCCTAGTTAACGCAACACCAGACCGCATTCCGGCCGATGTGATCCTCGAGGAAAAAGAGGAACAGCAAGAGAAGAAGATCGAAGGGCTCAAGGCTGAGGCGTAACCTCTACTGATAGCGAACCGGTTTAGGAAGGCCAATGATGTTGAGTGATAGTCGAAAGGATTAATATACGAACGAGACAATGAGTGTTACGGTACGAAGCCAGTGAATGAAATTGAATTATTCGTTGATTTCGCGAGCTAACGCTCTGGTCAACTACCTCGCCGGCGTTGTGGGTCGCATGGACCATATTAACTTGCCGAGTTGTCGTCTGGGAGGTACATATACGTGATGTCTCTCGGACAAGGCCACTGAAATCCATCTCTCCGTGGCGTATTAATTCGTGGTCGGATTCACAAGGGAGGGCCAAACACGTCTCCGTCTGTAGTGACCTTTCGTCTCTTGGACTCTCGCTCCTGGTTGTTCCCGTTTCCAAATACCTTCTCGTCCACATTGGGGTCTCCTTTCGACTTCTGGTTCTGCGATGCCTGCTCTCGCCGCGCCTTCTGCAGAGCGACCAAATCAACTCGGTCAGGATCCCGACACCTAGTGAGCTTCTTCCTCAAAGCTTTGATGCCCTTAGTGCTCTCCGGCTATTTTCCACGGTTAGCTGGAGTCGCGGTTTACTTAAAAAGAGTCCCAGAATGCACTTACATCGTTCCAATAGGTTGACATCTTCTCCGGAGGCTCTTTCTCCAGCATGGCCCTGCAGTTCTCTATTACCCCCCATATTTTGTCCTTTGCCTCTTCGCCCTGGCCTGCAAACGCTTCTCGCATCATACGGTGGACCAATCCCTCGTCAGCCATAGCCATAGCTGCGTACATGATTTGACTCGGAGTGTAGTGAAAGTAGACATCGGTGATCAGGGGACTGAACTTCAAGATCTCTCTCGTCCTCTTGTGCGCCCGGTTGATCCTGTCGTCGTCGAAGTCCCCCAGCCTTCTGAGTTCTATCACCGCCCCTTCTAGGGCGCGGAAGGGGTGTCGCACATCGAAGGCGAAACGTATGCCTTGACACAGCACGTACTCGGCAGCCAGGATCATCTCGCCCGTGGTGTTGGGGAAAGTGTCGGCAATCTTCTGTACCCGCATAAAATAACCTTCGGCCTTACACCCAAAGAATAGGCAGGTCTTAATAAGTTCCTGTGGCGGATAGGTCATGACGCTATTGGTAACGTAGAAGCGCCGCAAGAAGATGGCGGCGGTAGCTTGGATATCGGTGGAGAGCTGGCAGTAAGGAGCGGCGCGTAGTAGCTCGAGAGTAAAGTGGTTGAGGATCTGATATTCTTCGGCAGGCGTCAGAAAGTCGGGAAGAGGGTCGACGGGAGGATCTGAGGCGCGCATGCGGTTGGAGATGTGAGTACGCGCAAGGGTGTTGGTCTTCTCGCGAAGGGTAGAGAGGTGGGACGGGGTAAAAGACCAAAGCCGGTACTGGCTGGACTGTCTGTATCGAGCATCTTCAGTAGCCATGATGAATGCCTAAGACGGTGCAGCCAGCCAAGCCAGACTGGCCACCGGGTCGAGATGCGAGACGGGCGTTCGATATGCGCCAGATGGGAGATAGAGCTTGGCTTGTAGCCAGATCAAAGTGGTTGATTAACAGTCTACCTAGGTAGAAATATGTTTTCAGTGCAGTGCAGTAATCGAGAGATAACTAAGAGGATTGCTCTAGTATTTGTTTGCTTTGGATACAATGGAAGTATTATGTGCGACGACGCAAGATCCAAATTCCAAGTCCCAGGTTCACAGCTGCAAACAGAACCTTGTATCCGATAAAGCCAGGTACCTAACGGGGCTATCATTACCTCGGGCTGCTCGGGTTAGTTGCATGTACGTAAAGTGAAAGTGACGTGCACATGCACTAGCATGCGCCGATACATATCAAGATATGCAAAAAAAGGGAAGGGAAAAAATGTAAAAGAAAATTACGTACCATAACATCTACGTAATTCAATATGAGTTGCGCATCATACGCGCTTATAATGAAGGACCGAGCGTGGATCGAACACGCGACCTTTGGATCTGCAATCCACTGCTCTACCACTGAGCTACCGATCCGTCTTATTCGTCAGTTTCAGTTAAGCTCGCTTATACCTAGCACTTTTGCTTCGTCCAACCAGAGAACCGCCGGTATCGGTATCGCATTCATTCTGTGCCAAATGCCTCGTTTCCATCTTTATATTAGGCGGCTCTTCATACATTAGAGCGCTGAGGAAGCTGAACGACCCCTTATATCCCTAATAAAGCAATCCTGCATCGAGCAAGGCAGCCGAGGCCCGAATGGAAGGATCGTCGGAATGCCGCAATCTCGCATGACGCCTTAAGCTCGTCTAGGATGAGGACAACCCTTCAAGAGCAGAGTCGTGAGTGTTAACAACAAGTGGACGTGCTTCACCGCTGCGGTCGCCTTTGGGTCTGTCTGGAGAAGACACCGAGTATCTAATATTCGCCCAAAAGGGTAGCAGAGAGAGACACTGCTGTGTAGGAACGGCCGTTGAGCTCAAGTCCCAGATTCCCTACACAGGGAATAAGGTGGATGACCATATCCCTTATTTCGTGAAAAGAGTGTTCATTATGACTACGAAAAGTTATTCTCTCTCAGAAGTTCAGCTACCGTATGGATTCTCTACGTGCTCAAACGATCACTTATCCGTTTGCGCTGCTTGTCACTCTCCCTGTTCTGGCGATCCAGACGGATACGTCCGAGTCATCATTCAGTATACACATGGATCGCAACGTCAGACACGATACTTGTCACAATCTAAGTCAGACCTGACTATGGTATCAATATCTTAACAAGCTACCCTCGTAAAGGGATCAATTCCCGACATCACCGCTAATATGACACGCGGCGGCTTTAAAAAGTGCCATGATTTGTTGAATGATGCTGCACGATGAGACATTGGTTTTCGACCTTCTAGCTCTCATGACTTCAGAGGTTTCTAAGCTTTCTTTAGGAGGTATGTATACATATGAGGTAATCTTCCTACACTCGCTTCGTATTGTCATCTTCGGCCGTCAGTAGCGCTATCATTCGAAAGGTCCTCGTTAGAACGGTGGATTCAGGGAATATTACGTTCGCTTCATAAGAGTACATAACTTGGAATTGCTACTTATCGATCAAGAAGTCATCGATATGTAGGTCCAAGGCAAGGATGAAAGTTGAAGATGAAAATAATATTGTCATGCCTTGAAAACCGGAACGAATACCTTACTCCCAACGGGGGAGATGAACGTCATACCAATGATTACACCGAAGTACAAGAAAATAGATGACCTCGTTTATTCAATATATGTACAGATGTATGCCTTCAAGATCTTACAAAAGCTAACAGAGTCATGAATAGCGGAAAAACAACTGACGAGGAAACACCGCTCACATGCCCGGCACCGCTGGTATCTGTACCATTAGCACTGGTATCTGTACTATTAGCGCTGCCTTGTACAGTAGCGATGCGACCCTCGAGCTGAAAGTCAATCGGACTCCTCTTCTGGATGTACGCGACCAATACTTCTTCCATAGTATCCAAGGATATCACATCTTCAACTGGTACCAATATGTTATCGCCACCACCGGTAATGAAGTCAACTGTCACGACCTTGTACTCGGCTGCCTGGTCAACGGGGGCATCCCCGATCGTAAGACGCACGAGCCGCGAACCGACGGCGTTATCCGGGTTATACTCGACCTTGATACCGCGGCTAACCTGGAAGAAACTGGTGATCTCCTCCTGATTGAACTGGTTGATGCCGCTGGCGAGACCCTCGAAGATTTTCCACAGGTCCGCGCCGCTGTAGGTCACTTCGACCACGGCGTTGCCGAACGGAAACGAGGTTAGGACTTGTCCGCGGGTGATAGGCCCTGCGTCTATGGTGGCGCGAATACCACCTGCGTTGACAAGCGCGAAGGCCGCATCGCTACCTCCATCAAGACGATACTGCAGGAGCGCGCTGAGAACATACATTAGTACGTTGAGGTGATTGGAACAAAGGACAGACAAATCCATAGGTTCGGTAAGAGACTTACTCGGAGACCAAGTCACCCAAGGTGCATTCCTGTTTCTGACAAGTAGACTGGTCAAGTACAATATTGGTAGAGCCGACTTGCTGGGCGGCAAATGCTTCAAATGGAACTCTCCACTCGTCGATCTGCTCTTGGAGGTCCTCATCCTGCTCGGTAGTGTTCGTTAGGTGGATGGGAGCTCCGTGGTACGCAAGGATCTTGCCATCAGGATCGTAAGTAACATCGATGTAGCCCAGGTACTCGCCCCATCGGTAAGCGGTAACAATGAAGACCTCGTCGCCGTCCTTATTCGTCTCGATGGTAGGGTACTTGCCTTCGGCACCCTCCATGTCACCGAGAAGCGTGTGGCTGTGGCCGCCTATGATGAGCTGAAGACCTGTTGTCTCCTGGGCCAGGCGCTTGTCCACCTCGTACCCGATGTGCGTAATGGCCGCAATGCGCGTGATGTTGGTAGTACTGCGGATCTCGTCAATCGAAGCCTGTACAGCGGCAATGGCGTCGGTAAACCTTGTACCGTCACCAGGGTTGCTGATTCCCGCCGTCGTCTCGGTCGTAACGCCTATGACGGCGAGCTGGTATTCCTCAAAGATGTGGTAGGGTTTGATCGTAGAATTTAGCTTCTCGTTATCCGAGACAATATTGGCGGAAATGATGGGAAAGGTCAAGTTCTTCAAAAAGTCGCCCAGCGGCTCATCACCGCCGTCGAATTCGTGATTCCCGAGTGTCATGGCGTCGAAGCCCATCTGGTTGAGGGTTTCGGCAATTTTCTCCCCGCCGTAGAATGTATAGAATAGCGTACCCTGGAACTCATCGCCCACGTTGAGCCATAAGCTGTCTTGGTGCTCCGGCCGCGTGTCTTCAATGACGGTCTTAATACGGGCGTATCCGCCGTAGCAACCTTTCTCGGGGCTTGTGCAGTCGGTTCCCGAGGAAGAGAACTCATCCAAGTGAGCGTGAACATCGTTCACGTGGTAGAATGAGATGTTGTAGTTGCCATCGCTATCAATGAAGCGTTTGGACAGGCGTCTACTGTACAGCGAGTCCTCGGCCGAGGACAATCCGACGAAGCTGGCGACCGCGAAGGCGAGAAAGCGGAGAGCAGTTACGCGAGCCATGATGATACTACTCAATCGACTGCTCAATTGCGTATCTGAGTGGTCTATAAGACCTAGATATTGCCAACACACTGGGGGATCAACAGCTCTCTACCTACCTTGAGCAGCTTGAGCCGGCCGGCGAGGATTGGCTTTAAATATCAGCTCACGCTCGCCCCCAGTAAAATATTTCTTGAAGCTTGGCGCAGTCCTAATCTTCCCCGAGCTTCCTTCCCGATTCATTCATGATCCGCCGGGACCAGAGCGGCGGTACCCTACGATAACATGTAGGTACCTGACTCCAGCGAGCAGCTATTGCGCGCCGCTATGCATTCGACTTGACCGAGATAGCGCTAACATCTGGGCCTCTTAACCCGATAAGCCAGGTGTGGAAGACACAGTCTTGGCGGTGACCAGCAACAGCTGTCGAAAAGCGAATCTCATTGGCACGTGGGAGATCAAGACCGGAAGACATGCATGCGGATGGCATCAGATAGTCTTGGCATACTCAAGGGTCCTTGCTGTTATGTGTCGGCGGTCCCCATTAGATTCTTCTGGCTCACCAGTGAGCTGCAAGCTTAATAACATCCAAGTGTGGTGAAAGCTTCTCATGTAGGTTGCTTGCTGCTCTACGAAGAGATTGAGAAACTACCTTTTATGGTAAACACGTTGGACTGTCTGGATGTCGATCATTGGTATAATATGTAGAGACACTAACAATGAAATGTAAATGCAATCGAATGAAAAGAAAAGAAAAGAAAAAAGTAACTTCTGCTTCATGTGGAAAAGACGACGACTACTGTCGCGTGCCGTCTTACCCCGTACGATTAAGGAAAACCCAAATCAGTCACTGCTGGCGTAAGATTGGTTGACGTGAGATCAAGGTTAGGTTGCATCTTAGGTTTCTAGAACCACTTCAGAATCCCGACGAGACGTGAAGTAAAATCACTGTCCTGGATCCTGAATCCGGGGTGGAAAGTTTACGATGGAACCCTTCTTCAGGCTTGATCCACGTAGGTATATCTTACTGTGAGAGTTTTTGAATACATAGTCGGCATCGTTGCCACATTCTCTTTAGGTAGCTTCCTCGCTTCGATATGGGCTTCACAATAGCTCAGTGACCGGTCTGCTGGTGGATAATCTCCGTATCATAGTCAGTCTAAAGCTGCGTGGCCAAATACCGAGGCTATTCAGGCCATTAGTGTAATAAATGCATTCTTTTCAATGAAAAGGCGAGCTGTAAGAATAACTGCTCAGTCGATGCTGCCGGGCGGATTCAAATTTATAAGCGCAACCCCTTAAGGGATGCAGGCTTTCGTCATTAATTCACAGGAAGCACGGCGCACTATGTCATAGAAGCCGTGATCAGATGAATAGCAATGCGTGATCGACCACTGGAGAGGACATCTTGAGGCTGAAACGGTTTAGGACCATGAAAAAGGGGTTTCGAACAAGAAGCGTCTATGAGAACTGGTGTTATGCCGAACTTCGGGTTTTAGCCTGGAGAGGATTTTGATTCGTTACTTTGCCGCGCGCCAGTTGAAAGCCGCAGTTCAGACCTTGTACGTACAGTGTTATAATAGCCGATATTGTAAAAGTCTGTGTATTGTACCAGATATCTGGCTTCAAGCGGATGAGAGAAATGATATAATTCATAGACGTGCTGACGGATCTATCTGAGAACTGTTCGCAAGACACCACACTTAACAGACTTGACACCTGAGGTCTAAGGATAGAGACAGGTCGGTATACGAATCATAAACATTGAAGTTAGTAACAGCTTTTCGCCCAATGGCATATCGTATGCAGCTAATAAGTCCCTTGAGGAATGTATGCGTATAAAGAGGCGTCTTGTCCGAACCCCTGGGCACCCCCTGGCAAGCCCAATGAACCGGCGGCCAAGCTCTAAGTCTGGAACGTCTTATTGCTGTGCGATAGCCGACTGGATATTCGGGAGCGCTTGTTGAAACGGGCAGGACGGGGTACAAAGAGGCGCAGCATCGCCGTAATAACGGGTGGTTTGAATTCGAGAAGGGATATTGTAATTTACTGGACCCAGACAGCCAGAATGAAGTATGGGTTGATGATGGCATTCATAGTCACGTTGTGCGAAACGAAATGGTTCGTCATTCCTTTTTTCTTCTTGTACCTGGCAGCCTTGGTCTACCGGGATCATGTTCCTAGCGCTGAAGGATTTCAGGGTCCTGCAGCAGTGTCTTGCAGCTACCATGGATGTACATAGCGTACATATGTATGTAGCTGTGATGTTCTGTGGAATATATGTACCTAGCCATGTGCGATATGTAGCCCCTGGCGAATGGCATGTATCTACTGTAGGGACGTAATCTATTGTCGATAGGAATTGGCAGGTGTGAAATGTGTCTCGGTAACTAATCTAGTGGTCGATAAAAATCAATAGCATAGCTTT
>JAOWAP010006541.1:0-12174 GCA_028565235.1 Hypoxylon lenormandii
CAGGTTAAGCACCGGCGACGGCTTAGGTGCTGCCGCTTTGTTGTGCGATGACATTTGTATTGGTTTCTTTTTATCTGTTTGTAAAAAGTTTATTGGAAATCTGATATTAGAAATCTGATACTAGGAATCTGATACTAGGAATCTGATGTTAATCGAATATAATTTACAATGAACTGGTCTGAAAAGTTGGAGATGAATTGCATCATCCCTATATACTCGGTGATAGCTTGTGAATTATGGTAGCATGTTTGGAACGATCTTTTTGTCAAGAAACAGCAGGAGTATGTCTGATAGGTTTATCTGCTGGTACATAATTAAGACATTCGTGCTTTGTTTTCCGAGCATTGTACTTTGCAACGCATTGTCTTTTTACCCGTACAATGAAGCTCAAGTCCATTGAACAGCATGGAATTCTAAGGCCTGCAGCCCTTTACCAGTGAACAGCTAAAATAGTGTCGAACATGTTCCGAGAATGGTAGATGCAGACCTTGGAATGAATGATTGAAATGTATATAGGTGCCTAACTTAGGAGGAAGATGCTTGTAGGTAAATACGCCATCTGAGGTAGCTAAGTGTCTAAGAGACTGCTGAAATTTGATTTCCTACACTGGGGAAAGTACGAATGCTCGAAGGTGAGCCACTAATGTTCAGATAATTACCTAAGGGACCTATCTATCTGAGCAGAACGGAGGGTTTCAAGGAGGTCTTTGAAACCAGGTGGTAGCGTTCATCAAAGCAGAAAAGTCTCTGAAATATCTACTTGGGATGACACGTGGCGAGTGCAATCTTTTCGTCTGATCGGAGAGGACTAAAAAATCACCAAAATTGTTTACATATCTTAGATAGGTAGTGCTTAGTTGGGATGTTTCCAACGTCCCCTTACTTCCTAAACTGGAGAGGACTGAAGGAAGCTCACCCTTACCCCCATCCCCGATATTGTATTGTCCAGGACGCTCGCCACCTATCTAAACTTCTCTCTATTTCGAGCATGGCTGAAGCGAACGCACCTTTAACGGCCATGGCTGATGACTTAGACGGCATCGATAAGTCGCTGTTCGAAGAGGGCATCAGAGCCGATGTACTTGGAAGCTTTGCAATAACCACGTTTCGTATGGCAATGACGCGGATAGAGCCGGATGCTAGGGAGCATTGAGGGAAGTAGAGGGGAGCGTCTTCTGTTGCAACTTTGTGACGACCTTCTTGTCTGCAGTCACAGTAGATAACTCAGCGACGTACGCTCGTCTCGAAATAGATAGGATTCGAGTTACCTACATTCAGGACGTGGGCAAGCGACGAGCCGACGTCGAGCAGCCTTTAGCGGGTACTAATGAACCACAGAAAGTTCTAAGGACTTAGGAGATGAGAATACTACCTTTGATATTAATGTTGGAGACGAAGAGAAAAACCGGTAACGCGAGCGGAAGTAGATAGGAACATGTGGCATAAGGGATGTCCATTTCAGATCCCAGAATTCCCAGCCCTGGAGGCTTATATGCCGTGCAAACATCATTCATATTCATTGTTCTTCTGGACTACGACAAGATTACTCGACATTGGGCAGATGTACTAACTACCTAAACACTGGAACTTACAGGCTAGAAGTCGAATAATCCCTATTGTTCGTCTCCATTAGCGCTAATTTAGCTGGCGTTGCTCCGTTCCCGTCGCAACTCGGCGAATTTATGGGATATGGTACGTACTGTTAGCCCTCATAATTCACCGCTCGGGCCAACATTTATTGTGTGGCCTTTAATGATTTATTTTCCTTTTGTGCTTCAACTCTTGTTCTTCTCATCTTCATCCATCGCTCTTTTTGCCCCCAGAACTCTTGAGATCTATCATGATCACTCCATCAGAACACACCTTACTCACATATTCCTGCACCATGTTTATCACTGTCAAACCTGGCGCGTTGCCTTTGTTGTCCATAATACATACTATCGCCATACAGTCTTATGGTGTGGACCTCTACTCTTTCCAACCGCCTTGCTGATGGTCGCGTCTCCAAAAACACGGTTTATCACAACACTGTTACGTAGCAACTACCCGTTGCTTCCACCACTTTAACGAGAAGACAATCACACACCCGAAATGATAAAATGGCGACCTGCATCAATGCCAGCCTGAATACCTACTTTAGCAGCTGACTCCCTCACCTATCGCGTACACAACCAGGACGCTAAACTCGAGTTTCTTCAATTCCTAAGTGGCTTTAAATACCTGTCTCGCTCGTCACGACAACTCTGGTAAGCAACTTTCGCTGTGTCAAGACTAGGACTTTCCCTTACCTTTCTTAAACCAGAGCGATAGCTTTTCTCTTAGGAGCCTATATATTAAAATTTGGGGTTTCTCATCTTCTTTTTTCTAAATTCTTTTCTTTTAGCACACCTGGAGATATTTGCAACTTTGGTCTTGTCAGTTTGAAACTGTCAGATATTGCAGTATTTTGGTGCTTTAGAATCTGACACTGACTTATTTAACTAGCATTTGACTATCCTCAACCTTCCTTTATAGAGAAATTGTGGTCCATCTATCGTTAAAGTGGAACCGGCACAATAACAAGGGGTAATAAGTGCTTGACGTTTGAACATATGTTCAGCGTTAAAGTAGTACAAGCGAACGTATATTGGCCACAAGGCCAGGCATCTACCCAAGTCTAAAGGAATGGAAAACCCCTAATTGCCAAGGGCTACGAACATACACAGCCTCGGAAGTCAACTGCTCGCCCAGCGACTACAAGCTAGAAGGCTATAAACCTAGTACGGCCACTCATTCAACGACGCATGCGGCCCATTCTGTACCTTGGAAGGCTGGAATCAGCACATCTCATTGGAATCCGGCAATTAAATTGCAGCTATCCTCTTCTACTACCTACTTCAAGCCTTCAACACTCTCACAGCCACCACCCATGTTCTCGCCCAATTGCTGGTTCAAAACTTACGTGTACGGCATCTACGATATCGACAAGCAGCGATACCTGCATCTGCAGAACCCGCGTTGCGGACGAAACAGCTTTCTAAGCTAAGGGAGCCCACTTTCTACCATTCTTGTTCATAACTTAGGTACCATCTAGGTATCCTCTACTTCTCTCCCCTACTCTCCACAACACTACACACCTCATCATAACCAAAGCCACCACGGATCCAAACTGGCTTGGCACCGGCATCCCTGCTGGGTGTATCAAGATCCAGATCGATGACCATCATCGATCACTTCTTCAAACGTTCACTCTTTCAATTGGGGGTGGGGGTGGGGAGATTAATTGAAGAGATATTGAAGTACCCGCAATTCCCCATCTACTTCTACGACGGCCTACATGAAGCTCAGTCCAGAGCAGCTGATGTTCTATCTCGATCGCTATGCAAACTCGAAGAGAAGCACTACTGTGCGTGCTATCACGACAGGCACTCGTCTCTTCACCAGAGACATCGAGACCGATAGCTAGGCCCCCTTAACCAGGATAGCCTTCTGCAGGACCGGCTTCTGGTAAAGATGGGCAAGTACGGCCACTACCTGTGATAACTGCAGCGCCGGAACTTGCACGGAGTGCAAGGGCCCTTCTCACCACGGAGGCTGCCCCTAAGACGGGAAGCTCTAGTACGCCCTGCACTACGCCGAGGGGGCGGGAATGGAGGCAATGCCCCCGATGCCGGAGCATCCTCGAGGCCTACAGCATACCTACCTAGGTACGCACAGCGGTACACGGCAACGAGGTACATTCGAACTGGCGACAGTGCAACTCCCAATGGAGAACGACCAAGCGGCCACAGCAGAACCGTCTTCGGACGTGTTGTCGTCCACTTACGATGCCTGCAGCAACGGAGCCAGTGACACCACACCATGCTGTGGACACTGCCAAGGTCCTTTCGTCGGTTTCCAAGGTCAGTGGAAACGCCTCAGCTCCCGCATCCGTCCTACCTCAGAGCCACCATCAACATTTTTGATGGCCCGGATCTTTCAGATCCTACCCGAGACTTGCCCATCTCCTCAGCTGAACCCTACTCTGAGAGGTGCACTTATCTCCTATCCTCCTCCACTTCGTGGGAAGACCGATTCGAGTCCTTGGGGCACCAGGGCCCTTACGAATGGGAGCTAGGCTCCGACATGGAGGTCGTATTCCAAGTCGGTAAGCCTAAGCTTGCCGACGAGAAGAACTTGCGGTTAGACGGGCAGGCACACCTACAAAGTTTCCCCAACCCGACGAAATATTCCAAGTGTCTAACAATCTCCATACCTCCAATAAAGTACCTATGTATACATTTTCTCAATCTGTTGGAATGCGTCAACTTGCCCAACGGAGTCGTTGTCGTTTTGTCCTTCAGGTCGACGAAGACGCTGTTTTTATTTCTATCGAAAAGCTCCATCTGGTAAGCTAGTGGAGTCTGGGCGCTGGATGAGAGGGAAGTGGTGTGTCACTAGAGGACTCCAGCAGGCCCGCTGGCTACGATTATGCATCCCAACCCTTCTTGAGGCGGCACCTCTGCCTCACGCAGCAAGACGAGACATTGGAGGCAGCTAACGCCACAAAGAGCCAAAGCCTTCCGGCACAAGACGCGAAGGACCTTATGGGCACCGGCGCTGAAGCGCCCACCGCTCGGATAACCTGGCGCAAGTGAGCTAAGTCGGAGCCTGTGGAACCGTGACAGAAGAGCAAGCTGACTTCGGTCGCTCCAATGGTTGGTCGTAGCGGTGACACGCCCCTGCAGACTCCCACGGGATTCTGCAAGGGGAAGGAGACGGCAGTCGCCGCCGAGCCCGGCCATCTCAACCAGACCGAAGTGATGCTGGCGTTAGCTCCTGTAAGCCCCTATTATATTCCATCTTTTGCAATAGCCATAGGTGTCCTAGGAAGCTGATAAGATTCCGAATATAGACCAGAGGAAAGCCCATCAGGGTTAAATCCGACCTAGACACCAGCATCAATACTTCCCACTCCCTCTTCAGCTTTTCCTGGCGGCTCGTCGGCTCCCGATTACACCTGTTAAGCACATCTATCTACTAAGTTCACGCCGCAATGCTGCCTGATGCAACTTGCAGCATTTGGTAGAGATGAAGGAGTAGGCAGATATTGTTGCTCTCTGCCATCATCATCCTCTTCTATCTTACACAGGTGTGGGCGTGGCCAACGCATCCACACCTGGGGTTCTCTTTTCTCTCGCCGTTACCCTCATCGTGTCTCATGAGGAATACAACACCACCTCTCCGTACGAGAAGTTCAAGCACCAGTATGGCAAACTACCCTCAGTCGTACACAAGTTCTCCAAGCTCCTCAAGTATGTATACCCATACATATTAATTCAATACATTCGCAACGCCAACAAGCCACTCCACTAATAGAGTTGCTGGTTTGCTGGGTCACTATTCGCAAAGAGCGAGGATGAAATAACGGGCCTCGACTCTAGAAAGTCGCATACGAGTCCCCCTCTCTCTTCTCGACACTGCATCTTGTGGTGGCAATACATTCTACATTAGCAACCATGTACGTTGGCAATCACCTACGCCGGCCCCGTCGCCGCAGAATGGCTGGCTTTTCCAAGCTCAAGCTAGAGCTAGGTCTAGTTCGCTGGCATCTAACCGTTCATTTGACACACCGATGGACATCTTCTGGCATCAGAGCGCCTTCTTCGGCGTCCGCTCAAGGGACTATGGGGGAATCATAAATTTCCCAGCAGCAAAGTACCATTAAACAGCCGCGACCTAATATTGTTCAGAAATATGTATTCTTCCAAATGCACCCACCACAATAGCCGGTTTGCATAAGATCACGAAAGAGGGTGGATGCTACGGGAAGTTTCACTCCTCTTGCTACCCCCTAGGTACCTACCTAGGTGCCTACCTACCTAGGTGCCTACCTAGGTGCCTACCTAGGTGCCTACCTAGGTACCTACCTAGGTAGGAGAACTCGGCCAAGGACTTCCTCTCAGGCACCGAACAAGCATTCGAGAGCCGAGTCGCTAGCTTTGCCGACGAGGTGAAAGCTTTGATGGCGTATTTCCTAACGAAGTTGGAATAGCGAGATACCTTACATGTACCTACATGTAAGGTATCTCGCTATTATGAGCCTGAGCGCATGGGGACAAGTAGTTGGTTGGTTGCATTGCCTGTTCATAGTACGTCGGCTTGGGACGTGGTGGAATAGCTCCTGCTCATAGTCCGATCGCCGGACAGACTATACTTGTGATAGTTACTTTAGGACTCCGCTAATAAGATCAATGGCATGCAATGCATGGCGTTGCATACGAGGCAGATGTACGGGTACGGGTTTAGGGTTTTAGGTGGTGTTAGGTTGGCGTAAATAGTGGCCTATACAGGGAGCACAGTGCTATGAGCCCGTATAATTATAACGAGCTCCAGCGCTTACACCCTACAATTTACCGAACATTAGGTATCTACCTGATACTTGAAATACCTCTCCCTTTTCTATCATCTTTCGCTACCGTGCATATTCTCTAATAGACATAAAATTATTTTCAAGCCCAGTAGAATGCAATTCTTATTATGGAAAATGGCTTTAGCTCCCATAACGCCGAAGCAGCTGTCTAGGATATGTACCTGGGTTTCTGGCTTAATTTCGAAGACCCTTTCTACTACAACCGTTTCAATCCCATCAGTCTTCCTGTTTTTCAAACGTTTTGAATTTTTTCCCTTCGATTTTCAAACGCTTCCCACTCTTCTCCTACGATTACTTTGGCGTATCTGTGTCTTTTATGTGAAACGCATTATAGGGGACGGCGCGTGCTTGTTGGGCATGCCGTGCCATTACGACCCCCTTTCGACGCCACTTTGGACTCCAAGGCTGACTTCCGTTACAGGAGGTAGTCCTGTTGTAGAGCTGCGATAAATATAGTAACCCGCATCTCCATCGCCTAACTAGCTGGGGGCATCTAAGTTTTAACAATCTGTCCTCCTGGTAACAAGTGCTTCCCGGCTTACTGGTCATTTTCCCCTATTCCGAATCTTACTGTGCTCTAGTTTAACCCCATATCAGGTCATCATCAATGACTGAACTACTCCGAGGGAGTCTAACAACGACTTTCACACCCCCGAGCGCTTGTAGCTCCGACTTCTCGAGGATATACTTCAGCTTGAGCAGCGACTATGGCTGGTATTTTGCCCAAGGTCCCGTGTCCCTGGGAAGTTGCTTTCCAAGCGGCTTTGGAGGACAGGGGAGCGAATTCTACTCTCCAGGGCTTTGCCCTACTGGATATTCCACCGCTTGTAGCAGGCTCAACCATATAGGATCCGTAACCGAGACTATTTTCACTTGCTGTCCAACTAGTCTTCCATACACCTGTCGGACCACGACTTCGGGAGAAGCAGGAGGTTTTGGTGGATGCCAGTCTCTCCTGGAGTCAGGAGGCCGGACTTGGACTCTGACGTCGGTGTACGTCTTAACGGGTGGCTCAACATCGTTGGTGCCCACTACTACGGGATTCTTTGGAACTGTAGGTGCGCACAGTATCCAAGTAAGGGTACAGTCGACAGACTTTGTTGCCACCACACCGGAAACTGTAAGCAATTGGTCCCCGAGAATTCAGCACCAGAAGTACTAAGGTCACATCAGATATCTTCAGGAACCGGATCGATGACTACGGCACCTACAACATCGACGACAAGCCTCGATACCTAAAGTACTACTAAGGGTTTGAGCACGGGCGCCGCGGTCGGTATTGCCGTGGTAGCGACGACGGTTATACTGGGGACGATAGCTACGATCGTAATGCTATTTATAAAGAAAAGAAAAGGGCATCGTCGACCCCCAGCTCAGGCGTTGCCCAGTGGGGAATATTCGAATGCGAACTATCAATGGAGACCTCCTGCTGAGCTTCCTGCTCAGGCTGCTAGAAGACATCATGAATTGGGTGGGGATTCGCCGGGGCCACAAGAGCTACCATAATTATACCTTAAACGAAAACACCGTCGCTTCTATGTAAAATAAAATAAATAAAATTCGCATCCCTGGCCCTTCCTGACACATACGAATCAATTACGACCGCCGAGAATACCACCCGCTGTCAGCTGGTTCGAGGCTTACGGGCTGCCATTTCTCTATTCTTCGGCATCACTTTAACCCACTTCTACTTTCCTCAACCCACAGGTCGATTCCTCTCTAGCACATAGCATGGAATCCGAGCCTGAGTGCCGAGTTCCTGTTCCAAAAAAAGAAAAAGAAAAAGAAAAAGAGAAGTGCAACGTCCAGCGGGAGGACCCAAACACCAAGGCATCTGATTTCATTACCAATGTTTTTCTTTCTATCTCCACGTCGTCGTCTTCAAAAGCAACAACGCCGCCCACCACCACCGTCGCAAGCGGCGCGGGACCCCTGCCCTCACCCAGCCAGAGGTCATCGCAACGTGCAAAGCCTGGCACACGGTGGTATTCGGCGACTGGTACTGGGCCGTCGCGAACGAAGGCGGAATCTCACTTGACGACTTTTACAAGTGGAGTCCTGGCATCAGGTCAGACTGCTGAGGGCTCGCCTTGTGGCTTGGGCATGCTGCTTTCATCAGGACTCAAGGTTTAGGAGGCCAGTTCTCTGTCCGAGATTTTACAAGATGTCTATATTTTATTTCATAGATAATCCAGGCCATTTATGTCACAGCTCGATATTACATGATCGGCGCACTGATGAAATATCCAGACGCAACATGACTGCATTACGTCTGGTCTGTTGAAACTCATTCCTACTTGCGTCCCTATAATCTGTGTTAAAGTTATTAGCGTGCTTACAGAAGCCTGTCTTCGTTGTCCCGAGAGGGCTCTTTGTCGATCTTGCGCTTCGGTACTGCGAAGCCCGTTACTTCAACCCCCCTGGTTCCTTAGCTAGAATGAAGTGGGGAGGTTCTTATATCGACAGGAGCGGATGAGCTCCTAAAGGAGATATTATTGCATGCGCTACCGCCTGCTGGCTCCGTCATGGCCAGTCGCTACCGACACCAACAAGTCTTACCCCTGAGTTTTTGGGAGGTATGGTCGATTTATCGCATCTCTGGGTTGACGTGTCCTTGCGGGGGACTCTTGAGACAATTCAATGTCAAGCCGGCGTGTCAACTCAATGTAGGTAGGTGGTCTTCTACTGAGTTGCTACTAGGCATGCAAAACTGACATATTCGAACATTTACTAGGAAACTCGATCGATTAAGAAGACTCGGCCGTAGTCAAGTTAGGCTAGATGTCAGGTAAGCATTCAATGTCACGACATTTGACATCGATTAGGTTATGGAGGTCTAAAAAGGATCGACCTTGGCAATAAGGTAACCTGGTTTAAGTTACATTCGGGATATCGCGTCCTATCAAACTGTAGCGCTGTCAATGAGCTTCCTGGAGATAGGGGTATAGGCTAAAGTGGTATGTCGACTGTAGCTATAAATTCATCTCCCGCACCATGATTACCTTATTAAGGCATGGTCCTTCAAGGAAATATTAGTGTCTTAGCTGTGGTTCAAGCTATGATGCGATTCTTTTGTTTCGCTTCGTTCGTTGCCCTTGTGTCCGGCGCTAGAGATCCTAGACTGGTTGACGGGGCCTTTATTGTTGAGCTATCTGAGAACACCGATGCAGGCAATGACATATACCTTCGAAAACTAGATCAGCATGCCGTATTCCATAAGCGTGCAGAGGGGCTGCCTTTTGGGTACACGGTCGCATATGAATACCGGTCTCCGGGCGCTTATGTTGGTTTGTCGATTCAGGTTATTGGAAATGGCGATACCGACACCATAGTGAACCAGCTTAAAGACGTCCCCGGAGTTTTGTCGGTGAACCCCGTATACGAGATGTTCCTTTCAGATCCAAATCTCCCAGATAATTCAACAAGTATAGCCAACCCCTTTTTGTCATACGCTGATCCTCCGGCCATGCCAGCTACGGTACCGAAGTCAGGCGAGAATCTGGCTTCGACATTGGAGATGGCTGGCGTAGACAAGCTACACCAGCTCGGAATTAAAGGTAAAGGGGTCAAGATAGGTATTATTGATACTGGCGTCGACTACCGACATCCAGCACTGGGCGGTGGTTTTGGCTCTGATTTCAAGATTGCCGGAGGCTGGTCTTGGCTATCTGACAACGGGACTGCAGTCGAGAGTGACAATTTCCTAACTACATGCTACGGTGGAGGCCATGGTACTCACGTAGCCGGTAAGTGGCCTCAATTCTCCCGCCCCCTTTTCAGCAGTCTTGGGTTAATGCGTATACTAGGGATCATTGGCATGGACCCGCTCTCAGATGGGAATAGAACACTGAACATATCTGGTGTTGCTCCAGAAGCGACATTGTACATTTACAGAGTGTTTGACTGCAGCACCAACGGAGAGACAACCGATCGAGTCATGGCCGCCATGTTACGGGCTCAAGCGGATGGAGTTGATGTCATAAGCATGTCACTGAGCATTCTGGAGTCGTGGAAGGACCGGGCCGATCCACTGTTGCAAGTTGCTTCCCGCCTCATCGATGCAGGAATCGCCGTTATTGTTGCGCAGGGCAATGCGGGATCTGGAAGCAAATATGACCCCCAACTGTACCGTACATCGACACCGGCCGAGCTTACGAGTGTCATTTCCGTCGGCTCTGTCGCAAATAAAGACACCCCACTTGTCTACACATCTACAGACTCTCAGGGTGCTATGATACCATATGCATCGCTTTGGCCCATCGAATCTCCCGAGGAGTTGGGGGTCTACTTGCTTGGTAGTGGCTGTTCCGCGTCTACTGAGTGGGAAGAAGCTATCTCACTGCTAGAGGACCAAGGGAAGCTTAATACGACTATAATTGCTTTTCCGATCACAGATACCTGCCGCTATACTGGCGCAAGAGGATGCTGTTCAAGACGCAGCCCGCCTTACATGATGGGGCTTTATGGGGAGACGTCAGATCCTTACCAAGTGGACTATGAGGTTGCTTCCACGGGCTTCTTCGGCGACGGATCTGTTCAGTATATCGCCGTAAATGCAAACGATAGCGCCCGCCTCCTAGCAAATATGAATGTAACTGGGCCCGACCAATACAGGCTGTTCTTTAACGACTCATCTTATTCTAGCCCAACCAAATTAGTGGGCGGTAAAATGGACTATTATTCCAGCTTCGGACCGAACTACCTAACCTACGACTTGAAGCCCCAAATATCGGCCCCTGGTGGTGGCATCCTTTCTACCTGGCCATTAGGGGACCAAGGATATTACACTATCCTGTCGGGCACATCCATGGCAACTCCATTCATTAGCGGCTGTTATGCTCTAGTCAAATCTCAGTTTCCCGACTTGTCTGTAGGGGAAATTTTGTCTCTTCTTCAGTCTACCTCTACCCCAATTAGGTGGACATGGAACGATACCATGATCGCAGGGACATTCCAGCAAGGTGCTGGGTTGGTAAACGTGTATAACGCAATCACATACCAAAGCCGCGTGTCTCCTGGCCAGCTCCTCGTGAGCGATAACTCCCGTACTAGCTACGGGGCCGTCAACATCACCATTGAGAACCGCTCCGACTCGCCAAGAACTTACACCCTGTCCCACCAAGGCGCCTCCTACTCTGAGCCGAACCCACCAAACAATCCAGTCTATTCCCAAGAGAACCAGCTCCCGATCTACGGATCCGCCGAGTTCGAGTCGCCGACCGTAGAAGTGGCACCCGGTGAATCTGCCGTCGTCTCCTTCAAGATCCTTCCCCCAAGCTCCGGGGTCAAGCCGGAGCGGGTCCCCGTGTTTAGCGGGTTCGTCAAGGTGACTAGCAACGATGAAGAGTTCAGCGTACCATACTCCGGACCCCCCTATTCTTTATATAATGCCGAGTACTGGCATGTTGTGAACACGTCCACAAGCATGCAGCCACAGCTATCATACAAATTCGGCGATGTTTGGGAGGTCATTACGGGGCTGCGCGAGGTCAACTCTTCGTCGGCGTACCGATCCCTGATCGGCCGTGACCAGTATACCCGCGGGTACCGGAGTGAGTATCTTGAATACCCCTTTTTGTCACCTCAGTCGCGGATATTTTTTACGTCTCGCGAATCATGTAATTGTTGTATTTTCAATAGCCGATCACTCACGTTTCACTTATCTAACTCAGCAATCGCTGACCTGAAATCTCACAGTCGATGTCGTACCCGCCAACATCAGCATCACGCCCGACGTCTACGGTTTCGACCCCGCCGAGCCGTACGAGTACCGGCCCTCGGCC
>JAOWAP010006552.1:0-12164 GCA_028565235.1 Hypoxylon lenormandii
ATGGAGGGCCGGCTGGCGGGCCACATCCCGATTCTCGGGGTCACGGCCAACGTGCGGAGCAAGCAGATCAGCGGCGCTATCGAAGTCGGCATGGTGAGAAGAACCGAACCTTACCTATGACCCAGCTCTCGCTTTTTGTGCTAATTTCTCGAATACAGGATGGTGTGACGACGAAACCCTACCGGATCGGAGAGCTCATTGCTCATATCAGCAGTGTCTGCTCTAAGTAATGACTCGAGCAGTTTTTGATATTTAATCTAATATTTACCATTGATCTCGGACATGTGTCTACATATAGCTGATGCCTCTATGGTATGATAGTCTCCTAGTGTGGAAGATTTGAGGCCCAAAATTGTAGTCTTTGCCTCTCCTAAGACGGCTCTCTGTACAGGAATCTTAGCTAATGCCACGAATCAAAGGCACGTCGGCTCTTCACGTCCAACGTGTATTTCTATCTAATGGTTATATGTAAGGAGACTAGGAGTTGAAGGAGGGACAGACTACAATACGACAAAACATATGACATATGATACCATTACCGCTGAGTACCTTACTAAAATGAATAGCTTCCACCCAAATAAATGCAGATTGAGCTCACCCATCCCCTTCGTACCCAATGGACCTGTCAGAACGTAGGTTTGGCCACACAAACCTAGCCCTGACTATCTGGAAGGTATCACGGCCCTTGGGATTACAGTGGCGCCCTTACGATCCGGAAGAAGGCATCGTGGTCCCTGGGGATGGTGATACCGGACGCTTGTACCACCAGGGGTATCAGAGGCTCCCTTACCCAACAGGCTTCTTTGTCTGCTCTTCTTGTATATACGAAGACGTTTGTAGCTGTTAGGTCCATAGCTCTTCGTGCAACAACGTCGTATTTCCCTCATCGCTTGGACGGTCTCGTGACAACTAGGACGGGGTATTCGAAACGTATTACTAGTATATATCTACTTCTAAAGTCGTATTAGGATTAATTTGAACGATTACCTCTCGCCATAGCGTGCCTCGTTATTCTTCAACGCCCACCCGCACCTCGTAAGCCAGAATATCACCATGGGTGGCGTGCTCAGTAGTCCCAGTATGCCTCCCTGCAGCAGTTTAAAGACCTGCGGCGTCCACTCTCTGTTAAAGTACCAGTCGTCGCCCCGCCACGTGCCATGTATGGTTAGAAAGCCGACGCTGGGTCCCCAGATAAACGGGAAGTAGATGGCGGAGATCAGCACGGACCGGGCCAGCTGGGAGGCCAAGAACCAGAACCAATACAAAAAGCTTCCGAGCTTGTGCGTCGGGTCGGGGCGGTCCATAAACATGAACCACCGCATGAGACGGTTCTTAGGCTCCGGGATGAAGCCAATCGGACGCACGGCGCCTTTTCTCAGATCCCAGTTGACGAGCAGGAGTTCGATGTACCAGGTGATGACGCACTGGACAAGTATAGTGACTCCCGCATCCCCAGCAAGGGTGTTTGGAAGCATGAACAGCCGGATGGGCTTCCTCACCAGATCTTGGTGGGCGTACATGCCTGCGGCTAAGTCAGCACCGGGCGGCGAAGTTGTGGCGAATTAAGGGGGGATAAGGAGAAAAGAGCAAGTGGGGGTTTACCGTATGCAATGGCAAAGTTGATGCCGCCGGATATGATCATAGCTCCGATTCCGTCAAGAACGAAGATATAAAAGAGCTGGTAGGCCGTGAACCTCTCGGTAGGCCTCTTGAAGCCATGTACGGGGCCCTGTTGCACGCTAGAACTTGGACTTGTACTAGAACTAGAGCTAGCGGGGGCTGCTTCGACGTCGGCCGGGGGCTCCTCCGTCCGGTCCTCCCTCGACTTGAAGAACGGGTTAATAGCCCACTTCATGATGGGTGTTGTAGATGAGCCACGAAGCCGCCGGGGAACAAAAAGGATTCAAGGGAAGAGGTAGAGTTTATGAATAGGAATGAATGAAGCGCCACGTGAGCATTATATCATATTAGTATTGGTATGGGTATTGGTATTGGTAATGACAATGGTAACAATAAAGGAGAGAGTTTTTACTTCCGGTGCTGACAAAGGGAGAAAAGGGAGATTAATATTAGTCGTCACATATGAGACGAGGCCACTTTCCCGCCTCACCTAATAATAAAGTTCCTTTTTTCCCATAACTGATTTACTCATCGGCTAGGCAGATTTTAAATAATAAAAAAGCCACGGGTAGGTCCGGCAGGGTCCAGACAAGATCCGTCATTGTACGGTAGGGACCAACAAGGGTCTCTCAACTGCGAGGACCAACCCCTGCCTCCGCCGTGTGCGTATTTTCTCAGGTGATGGTTCCTACCGGAAGCATCGGCGTCCACTCGGACAACCGGTGGTAAGCACATACAACAAAATAAGCAGGCTATTGGATGCTGGTGACTGTGTGCGAAAGAGAGACTGATAAGCATCTTGCAGATATTTTTTGGATTTCTTTTGGCTCGCTCCAAGTGCTAACACGTGGGTTTGAGGTCTGGGCTACTTTTCGAGATGCTACGTTGAAATTTGGATCCAAGTTGAGGAACGAAATGGGAAATGGGAAATTTCAAATTTGCCAAGCCACCTGGCAGCCCTGGACGTGTATGTACCCAAGTACTTCTTACCTAATACCTGCATACTACTTGAACTGACCTGACAGCCCCTGACTGACAGACTGAGTTCCAAAAAATTATCCCCCACCAAAATAAAACCCGACGACTCCGACGTCTCCGAAATGCGCATCTCTAACTCGGTATGTAGCAATCGAGGCCACAGCTAACCCCGACCTGTCGCCCGTCCCTGTCGCCTGTTGCTTCGTTGCCTGTCGATCCTTTCATCAGCCCGTCTCTTGATTTTCTAATATTATATCATCCTCCTACAATAGGAAGGGTGGCGGGACGTACGGACACCGGACCTGACGATCGCGAAGCTACCGGAGCTAACTACAACCTCTCTATTCTGCTATTCCAAACATTGCAAGCGACGCCCTGCCATTATGCTACCTACGATAGGCACCGATCCGGTCCGCTAGCTCCGTGACATGTACATTCAGACGATCATGGACAGCATAATCCGAGCACTCCGAACCACCAAGGTGGCGGGAGCGCCGGCCTGCTTATTATGAAATACCACGCGACGCAATAGGACATACCTGGCTGCCTGGCCAGAGGGATACAGCATCTCTCATACCAACACGTCCTTTTAGGTCATACTTAGCGCACTAGCCCAGCAGACGAGCGAGGACATTTGCCGCCCCCTTCCGAAAGCGGTTCGATACATGTCATCGAGTTATTGAGTCATCGCTCTAGTCGACTATCGACCTCGGAGATTCCGCTCGATGAAGCCTATCATTCTTGACCAGTTATATTCTACCCCGAGCCCCCTACCCCACGCGCCGTAGGAGACGTCGATATACATGCAGGGCTTTTTAAGCTTTGGCTGGTCCACGGAGATACCGCTTGGCTCTTCGCTCATATGCTATCGCCCTCCAAGCCGTCGCCGAAGGCACGTTCCTCTTCACCTACGCGGCCCAGTTCCGAGTTTTTCGTAACTTTTGCATTTGATGGGTTGGAACATCTGCTCGGTCCGATGCACGACCGTCTATCTCAAATACATAATAGTATGGTCTCGCTCGAGCAGTAGACGAGAGTCATTGAACGTATACGCCTCCTACCAACTCCTGCCACGATTTTACAACATTCTCGTTTTATCCTTGACGAAGAGCCTAAGAATCCCAATAAGTATAGTTCCCCTCCCTCTTTTTTTATCTGTACCAATACCAAGCCAAAGCCATCAAGAGCCCCATTTCTTGCTCAAGGCATCATATAACGTTTGGTTGATTGGCAGAATGCTTCCATGTCGCAAGTTGCTTGGAAACCCGGTCCGACTGCTCGCAGTCCAGGCGTTTCCCTGTGGGTTTGTGCTTTCATATGGCCGATATCCATCGCCGCCGTAGAAGTCCAGGAGAACATGGACCTTGGTGTCGTCTTTGTTGTCGCGGTACGCAGCAGGACCTTCGACGCCAGATGTGATGGTGCCCCTGCTTCCACCAGCTCTCGTCCAGGTTCCAAAGAGGCCAGTTGTCGAGTACTCCAAAAACACAGTCTTAGCAGTCTCGTCTTTCATGAATCGTAGGTATTTCTTCCCCTCCGTGTCGAGTGGTAGGATGTCGAGGTCAATGATGTTGGTTGGCGCGTAGTCGATGTAGGTTTGTGGTGCACTAAAAGTCTTGAAGTCGCTCGTGTAGGCATATCTAATCCTAATATTCGAAGGCGAGCCCGTGTGCCGGCTGTCTGAAGTGGAATACTACGAGTCATTGTTAACAGCGGCTACAGGTTCATGGGACTATTGAGTCACTAACAAATTTCGAAGCCCAATGGACCATATATTGACCTAAATTGTATAGAATTAGTCAACATATCCATACACGGGATATGGGGGATAGTAAGTAAGTGTATGACTGACTCTTCGCAGCATCCCATACTGCTTCAGGCGCCCATACCATACCAGCACTCGCGTCTTCTACATTTACCAGACGCTCGCCGCCAAAGTTGACGAGGTCAGTGCTTTCCCAGACAAAAATGCCCCTGGAACCAGTCCGCTGCGCGGCATCCCAGCTTGTCTGCGCCAGAATTAGTAAGAGCTGCTGGATATAGATCAAGTATAGGATACGCCTCGCACCTTTCCAATGTCGAGGTCGGTACCAACGATATACCATTTTCGACCTGCTTCAGCGCCGCCTCCTTGGACCAGGTAGGGATCCCTGATACCACCAGTACCCGCCGTGGGTCGTAGGATAGGCTGCCCCTTGTTCAATGCTTTCAACGAAAGAGGGTCATTGCCGTTACTTAGGTAGAAGTATACATAGGGATCAGCGCCGAGGAAGATCGCCCCGAGATAACCAACGAGCGCCGGATCCGCACGGCGCTCGGCTTGGATACCTAGCTCGTCCAGGTCAATTGGGTTTGCCAGAGACAGGCTAAGGCAGATACCAAGGAAAATGGCTAGACGAAGCGCTTGACGCACAAACATGCTTGCGACAGTACCGATGAGAGATGGGTGAGAGATTCCGTAGACTCGGTTCTCATCTTTCAAGTAATCGGGGCGGATCTCTCACATTTGTATTAATGATGTTCGGGAGATCGAAGTCCGAATTGACCAATCTGAATCCCCGGGGAGATCCATCCCGGTAGATTAGCCTCTAGATCTCTCTTCTAGCCCTGCGGTTATGATTAAAATCCAAGCTTCAAGGTCGCAATGTGGGGAATCCTTGCTAGCTATAAGTAGGGAGGCGTAGCCGCGCGAATGGGTTTCATGTGCAAGCCAAGCCTAGCCTAGACGTCCCAGCTGCCCATGTGGGATATGAAAGCCGTCGATACGACATTCAACTTGAAGGAGAGGACATGATCTCATCGAGGCTTCGCAGCTTTGACGAGACGAGCATCCTACACTCAAAGGAACGCGTCTTCACTTCAAGATTTCGTCCCTTTGCCTTCATGTTTATAAGCCTTAGCTACCTCGTATAGCCAGAGCTTTAATCCACCACACTCCTGAAATGGTACATATAACGACCTAGGTACTTATACCCCTTGTTTAGTCGATCAGAGCTCCGTTTAAAAGATGTCACGATGCGTACCTTCAAGCACGGAAATGATAAGGGTGCGTGAAATGCTCTAAACGTATCCTTTTACATGCCTCTCTCACCCTACCTTTCGTAAACAGATCTTATCTCCTACTTTGATCCCCTATATAGGTACCTGATATCTAGGGGCTAAAGGGATAGCTTACTCAGAAGGAGTCCTTGGGGTTACGTCGAAGACTCTCAACCCCATAGGAGATAGCCAACAGCTACTTAAGGGCGCATCAGTAGGTACTTGGGTAGTCAGATGATTGGGTTGGCAAGAAAAGAATAGTGGTATCGATCTAATTCGGCGCCGGGGAGCCTTATACATGTAGGCTTGTAACTTGTCATCGATATATACAAGAAAAAGTGTCATGACTTTCCATCAGTTCTTTTTTTAATGTCTCATAGTATACCTAGATAGCAGCATGGGACCAACCTTCCGTCCTGACTTAGTAAAACCTCGCTTCTAATTCACTTTATCCTGTGATCGTCCAACTCTTAACCTTACTGGGTCATATTCAGTTTCCCATCTCATTTAATGCTATGTCCCCTTCGAGCTCCCGCAGCTCGCAATCTATACCGCGTCGCAGTCATCGATCCACCATCTTTTTTCAGTCTCCTCGTCAGTGATCCGCAGCTCAACTGTGCTCTCCGAATCGATGCTCTTTAGAGGTTGACAGAAGTGATAGAGGAAGAAGGCCCCTAAGAGAATCCAACAGAGGCCCATGAATCCCATGATGCTCGCCATGGTTTCCACTTGGTAGGCAGCTGATGTACTCATGGCAGCTGCCACTTCCGGTTCCGGATAAGTGTATGTCGTGGCCATTGCTAAAATTCATTAGTCTAACAAGGCACATGTACCAGTGGTAATTACTCACGAGCTTGACTTTGGTCCCGGTTCTCCGAGAGGTCGTTAATGACAGAGGATGCCTTTAAGGGGCAGTATCGTAAAAGAATGAAATCCAATGTGGTTCGTCTTATTCCCTTGTTTGGTCGCTCTGGTGAAGAGGAGCCTGCACCTGATAGGCACCGATTCGCTCTCATGCATTGCGAACTCACACCTTCCGCTACGAGATGGCTGAAGGGGAAGTCAATAGAAAGTAAAGAAGCCTAACGATGGAAGATTATTAGTAGCACTCGAAAGCTACCTCGATATTCAAAACGCTACTCGCCAGGGAGGGGAGGCGTATTGGGGGTCCCTCAGCAGTAAATCAAGGTCAGTTAAAGAACGAAAAGTGAAAATATCACAACCGATATTTGAGGTTGGTATCCAGATTATTATGGTGTACGGCCTGGTGACTTTCATCCTACGAAAGGGATAAGATGCACCATTCCGGTCATAGTGAGTTTAAGTGCCGCATCAAACATGTTGATCGTCCGATATTAGTCCGGAGTTTGGTTAGTAGTCACGTAAGATGCGAGATAGTATTCACTATACAGGTAATACTCTATGGTAGAGGAGGACAGGGTCCGTGATCAGTATTACCTGCGTAGGGCCATAATGTTGACCCAATGTGGAAGCATAGCTAGGCTCTCCCACATGATACTATTCCTATTCGGTCTCGTTGGGCGCCCCGGAAGGAGATCATAAACGCACAAGGTGTGCATCTACCGATGCTTGGTGCTTCCGAGAAAGCACGATAGCCAAGTTTCCTACCCCTGACAACTATCCAGTGCTGGGATAGCCAATGGGAGTCTCGGGAAAGCATACAAGCAATTAAGCGACCGCGTCAAAACCATCAATATCAATCGCGACTAATTCTCGTATGGAGTCACTTTAATATGCTGTAGCAGGTGACGTCGTGTGTGTGGGCAAGACGAGAATTGGGCCACGCTTATTGCCTCGAGAAGCGCGTCTAGGACATGAGAGGGATCCGAGAGCTCACCCCTGCCGAAGCGACACGCAGCATGCACTCTCGCTTCCCCAGCTTCTCCAGTTTCCCAGAGTTAAGCTTTACAGCTTGAGATTGCTGGATATTAGTGCGCGTGGAGTACGGCCCGATTAAGCGCGTGGCGGCAAATTGTCAATAGACTGCGACTCCCTACAGTCGACCATATGACTCAGATGTTCAGTCTGCTATTGGATAGCCTTACACTCGACGAGCCGGCTCGAGTTTTGGGAATTGCCGGTGTAAGTAGGCGGCCCAGAACCAACAGCATTTAGCCGGCTTGAACTAAAAGGGGCTTAGATGGCGCCTTTCGGGCAGAGGGAATCAAGTTTGTATTGGCACTACTATTCTGATATCGTATGGCCAAAGTAATAAAAAGACCTCCCCTATCGTAGTATGACCTCGTACGTTCTAAGTTGCGGCATGCCCCGATGGTTCCTCTTATCGCGGACCCCTATGTTTCCCTAAGCGGAAGCAGGGAGCATGAAGATATTTCACAAGACGACAACCTTGATGACCCACAATATAATGCAATATATTCCCAAACCACCCGTAACAGGACCTACAGAGTAGGTACTTGAATGACCATATTGTATGGTTTGACGTATGCCGTAATTATCCGCACTGACCTTAAGGACTCTGTATTGCGGGTGGTATTAGAAGACTGGTTCGAGGCTCCAACATCTCCTACGTAACATCTCTTGGGCAATATCAAATGGCATTTTGTTTCCCATGCTGTATAGGACATCTTAATATTTCTTTGATATCGGTGCCAAAATGCCACGGAACGCAGGCTCTAATTATGCATCTGTTTCGGATAGAGCCTGGGGTATATCGGCTCCCCTATAGATCGGGATCTCAGCTTTTCCTCAAAAGAAGTATAGTATTTCATTAGCGTTATATCCGAGGTGTATTGTTATAAAATCAGAATTTAGCCATCATCCTCAATAAAATGAAGATTTTATTATGAGCCCGTGTTCAGCACGCCAATTAGGCTGCCTAGCACAACGGTACGAAAAACTAGGACAGCGGTAGCAAAGTAGAAATTTCAGTGTTAAGTGCATACATCTTTCTTAAATAACTAATGGCCTTATATTGTGGTAAGCCCTGGGTAATTTTATGATATAAGCCACCTGAGGAACTCCCTTAGCGGCGAAGGAAGTGAATCGAACACTAGAATATCTCAGACACATATTACTTGAATGCAAGTTAATTAATCCATGTCAATTTTATTTTCATTTTTACTCTTATTATAATGACTGCAAGCTGGTCTGGAAGACTTGACCGAACTGAATCACTTTAAGGAGTATCGAACATCTGAGAAATCAGTTATTCTCTTGGATTGAGGTACAAAGGAGGTAAATTTGCTGACTGGTACTTGTACTGTAGGTGAGCTGTTTGCTATCAACCTGTTTGCTATACCGCAAGCGGTAGGGTGGTCCTTTCAGAGGCATGTAAACAGCGCTGTTGATACGCTGATTGGATAAAGCCGACAGTCATACAATGTACAATCTTGAGACTCGTCCACTTTACTGCCCCGCATCTATATATCGCACTTCTCTCAACATCAATGTGCAATGTACAAGCTTGGTTTTCTTTCTTTGAACTTGATGCGCCACGGCTAAGAAGACTCACGCATTTTCACCACAGCGAGCGGTTGCAAAAGGACGGGACGCGTGGTACGGCTAAGGCTCTGTCAGACCTAAAGTCCGAGGCAGCACAAGAAGAGAGATATTATGACTGACTCAACTCAATCTCGCAGCGGCGATGGGGTCAACCCCCCTGCTGAATCACATTGTAACTAAATTCACATTTCCCCCTTTCTATATGCTATCACTAACTTGATCAACAGCCGCAGGCATGGCCCATAGATTCTCCCATGTCCCTGGTTTCTTCAAGGACTACGTCGAAATTGCTAAATCCTCACCTAACGGCAAGGTATCGACACAGTCCAGCTTAGGGATCGTAGAGCGAGTCTACGATATGCCGATTGTAGACTCAGCGCTTAACTCGAAAACAGATCCGCAATGGGTTAGATTTTCCAATTACATTCGGTATCTGAATAAAGAGCACGCAAACGACGGCACATCGTACAAATTAATATACGTTATACGCCATGGACGAGGGGTTCATAATGTGAAGATGAACGACCTTGATGCATCTGAAGAGGCTGGTCTACTGGAGCAGATCGATGGAAAACCGGCAAACTGGAGAGTAAGACAGAGCTCTCCCCGTTTTCTTGAGAAAATAACTAATGACGATGGCAGAATTATTGGTCACATCAGGATGGGGATGGCAAGGTAACGTGGGCCGACGCTCACCTCGTGGATAAGGGTATCACAGAGGCAACAGATCTCTCCAAGCTATGGCTGGGCGAGGCTCAAAAGGACGCGCTGCCTCTACCTGAAACTATATACACCAGTCCACTAGCACGTTGCCTTGAAACGACGAAGCTTGCGTATACGCAGGTGCTGGCTGAACACGGGAGGCGCCTCCAGCCCGTCATAAAGGAAAGCCTCAGGGAGCGGATCACAGATCATACATGCGATAGGCGAAGCAGTCGGTCGTGGATAGAGATGAATTATCCCGATTTTATCATTGAAGATAGCTTTTCGGAACTCGATGAGAGCTGGGATGCCAATACGTCGGAATCTCCCGAACAACACATCGCTAGGACGCAACGGCTCTTCGACGACATATTTACACATGATACTTCTCCCGTCATCTCGTTGAGCACCCATTCTTACACCGTCACCGCTATTCTCGCCGTTGTTGGATATCCCAAGTTCTTAGTGAACGAGGGAACAATTATACCGCTGCTTGTCAGGGCAGAGAGAGCTGCACCAAATGATACACCTGATCCACCAATTTGAGTGTCTGGGCCACTCGTCGAGTTGTCTCGGCAATTCGACAACATGGCAATCGATGAGCGCGCACGCTGCCACTCGCGTTCATTAAGTCATGTTCCGCTAAGGGGCTTCCATGGCCAAGCTCAATCATTCTTGTAAGGCAAGCCATTATAAGATGTCTCTCCTGTCATAGCCTTTATCAGCTCGCTCCTGATCCACTCTTCGCCTTCCTTCATCTCCCATTCCTTAAGGTTGTTGACCGCATTGGTCATTTCCAAGACCTCCTTTTCGGATAGCGGCTGATCATCCGGCGGTATCTCCCAATAATCCCCTTCGTAGCTCGTATCGAAGAAATGGTACGCAATAACGTGAGTTAGCGCACCAATGACTCCCCTTCGTAGTTCACTGTCCCGTTTCTCTTGAGATGCTATACGCACGAAAGCAGTGCAGGCAACAGATACAGGCAGAGTATAAACCGAGCAAGGCAGGGCGTTTTCAGCGGCATCAACGCATACGACCTCGTCGGGGGAGACGCCTGCCCAGGACAAAGGCAGAAGTACAACTCTAGAACAAGTTTTGCCGGGGTCTTGAATCATATATCGAAGGCTTCGGTCGGACTGTTCGGATGCATATTTGGGGGGTAATATCTCGCGATCGGCGGCGTTATAGCCAATATCGGCAGCAAGTTTCTCAACTATATGGAACTGCTCGTCGGGAACGAGGAAGAAAAGATCCTACTTATGGCTTAGCATTGGGCAAATTCCGATGCTAGACAACTTACGCTTTTCTCAATGAGTGGATAACCCAATCGGATTTGGAGAGCATTCTCCCACTCAACAAGCCGGATATTATGGAGTTCGAGTTGTTCAAGAAGTCGAATTGTTTCTGTCGGGAGAGACATTTTATCAAAGCATTCTGCGAGATAATGAAGGCTTCAAATTAGAAATTGATTCCATTATACTTTAAGTAGAGAGCAGGTTCTAAGGTTTTGGGTTTGTCCGGTCGACAGACTGATAGAGACCAGGGCACCGCCATGATAAGTCAGCAGACTGGTTTGTGCCTGCCGTATGCTCGATTTTGTAAAAATGTCCCGTCAGGTATCAGGAAGCTTGTCAGTGGAACGCTATTACTAAATCTCAATTATTAAATAATTTATTCTATGTAGATTTCCATGCAATTGTAAGATGCAGAATAACTCAACACTCCATAGCCCCGCGTTTCCCGTACAGACTGATAAAGAGACACTCTCCAGGTACCCCCCCTAACCAAATCGCCATCCCAATGAAGTAAAGAAAACGGACAGGCAATGAAATTGGCCGGAAACATTACATCGTTCTTCAATTACTAGACATATTAGCGAGTTCTAAGGTCAATCAACAATTAAAGATAACGCATGGCGCTAGTTGTGCAAATGTCTGTAAGTGAGTGTACGTGACTCTATGTATCCTCCACACGGGTATTTGTTTTTTCATCGATTCGTTCCAATTCCTCATTTATCATATTCCCAAGTACAAATTTCTTTCATCTCGTTGTGCTCAAGCGCCGTCCCTTGAATAGCGCATCAGAATAACTGTACATTGAAGCAGAGCGGAAGAAAGGTATGAACAGTTCTCTATAATGTGGATAGCGAACGTGGAGGAAAATAAGTCAGGGGAAAGGGGTACAGGTTAAATGGAAAAGGGGACATATAATAAGTTTGAATAGACGGAAAAATGAAGAAAGTAGTAGAAGAAATTGGTATGACTTACAGTAAAGCCAATGTCAGGTCACCGTGGATCCTCGCCTTGAGCGTAACCTCGACCTCGAGATTCAGGTCG
>JAOWAP010006572.1:0-12157 GCA_028565235.1 Hypoxylon lenormandii
GCTAGCAGGGGCGGACGCTTCCAGCCTAAAGTCGATGCCGGACGAGCAGAGGCGGCGGCATCGGAGACGCTTGTGAAGAAAGATGTAATGTAAGGCGCAGCCAGGATGTGGAATGCTGGCAAGAGAGGCGTAATGAAGCGAACTTCCTTGTGGGAAACAAATGACAGGGATGCTATGTTTGTGAGAACCGTGAAGGTTAGGGCTTTTAGGGCGTTAGACGTGGTGACCGGCCAGGTTGATTTCTCGGCGTCAAGAGACTTGAAGAGGCCTTTTAGGACAAACGGGGTGATAGTGGTGCATAATAGGGGTATGCCCTGAGAAAGATAGTAGTGCCAGTCATTCTGTCCATAGAAGGCGGCGAGGTCCTGAGCGACATTGACGTGTAGGAACGTCAAAGGGGGGAAAGTCCACTCCCCGTAATACTGCCGGTCAGCCAATAGAGACAATCCGAGGACAAACGACCTATAAGAGTTAGAATATTAAGGACATTGATATACGATGTACGTACCCGCAAAGAAGTACCTCCCTATAGATGACGAGGAGGTTGCTTCGAGTAAGCGGTGACTTTCCACCGAGGGTAGCTCGAGTTAGAGCAAGTGTGCCTATCGCCAACCATATAAGGATATTGGTTGGGCGTAAAAGAACAGCAAATGCAGCTAGTACTAGAGACAGTCGGAACCTAATGATGTAGAGATTAACACTCAGCGTGATATTGGCATATTTCAGGGGTCAAGACATACCTATTGATCTGATTCCAGGTCTCGAAGAGTGGAACTGTCGAGTATTTGGACCCGGCATTTCCGTCGTCTTCGGTGCCAAGTAGCTCCCAAGGCCAATAGTAGAGAGCCATTGCCGTCAGGGTAGTCTCGAAACAATTGGAGAATGTCCTCGTTGCAGTATACCATTGCCAAGGATTCAGCAAGGTCATCAGCAACTACACATAGGTGTGAGCAACGGCTGTATGAGTCAACGTCACAGGGGGGGGGGGCAAAAGTACTCACAACAGACCAGGCAGCAACACTTCCACGGCCGTATAATTTTTCTGCGAGCCTCCACGAGTACCAATCGCTCAATGCAGCAAACCCAGTCTGCAAGATCTTGGGTGCCGCTATGAGCCACTTAGCCTTGACCTTCGGGGCTATTCCAGGTCCGAAGAAGTTCTCAACGAGCCAGTACCCAAAGGCAAACACTGCGGGGTGAACCGAGGAGCGGATTTGGTGTTGCCATTCCTTTTTTCATAAATTAGCTTGTGTTCGTCATAATGCTAAGTACAATGAGTAAAAACAAGGGAAAATAGGTAAAATTCAGGGGGCTTATATGAGAGCCTACGCACCCAGGTCAACCATGCACCACTATCTTCCCCAAAGACCATACGCCATGCTGGCTCGAGGGCTTGGAAATACTCGTCCGGCTGGAAGAAGGTACGGACGCAAAGAGCATTTACGAGGCGGATGGCGAAGATAACAGCTAGCGCCTCTCGAGCCTCCACGATGGCTAGAGTAGCTACACGGCTCTTTAGAGAGTTTCTTGTGGTCGCGGTGGACGCTTTGGCCGTTGACTTTTTTCCTGAGCTCATCCTAAGGTCTTATACTAGGTATCCATTTTACAATATTTACTTTGAATTAGAGAGAACAGTAAATATGGAAGGGAAAAATATAAATAGACAAATTGAGGCTACCTGGCATCTGTTGTGATGATTGGATCTAACAGTAACTTGGTCAACCCGAATTTGGATTTCTCGGAGCTGTCCGTATCGAGACGTTGCAGGTCTGATGGGATGGTTGGTAAGAGACAGCTGTTCACAGTTGGTTTCAGCAGCTCTCGGTTCTACCATCCTGCAGCTCTTCTCTGCATTGAGGCTAGTGAGGCTGACCCCAATAGCCAAACGACCCGGTAAGCACATAATGAGTCGTACCTAAATTAATCTACAGACGCGATAGTCGAATAACTTCATATGACCTCATTTTCACGTTTACGGTTTCGCCGCCAAGCCCACGTTTCTCACCAAGCAGCGTCGGGTACCACCCCCACGACATTAAATCACTTAAATTCTCGTCGACTCCATTGGTTCTCTTGACAATGTGTCTAACGTGATTGGCCGGCGATTGAAGATTCTTCGGCTACCGCGACTCGCTCCGGGCTCGGCGGACGCCTTCCACTGCAGCCGCCTCTTGTCATTCTTGTCATCTGTGTCATTTCTTCGATTCCTCTTGGGGATTTCCTGTCCCTGTAGCGGTATACGGGGGTGTCTTTCGAGTTTGGCGAGTTTATGGTATGACCTCGTCAAACCTCTAGTCTTCTAGTCCACCAGTCCACCAGTCCACTAGCAACATCCTCGTACAAAAATAAAGGGCACTACCTTTCCTTGTCCTTGTTCTCTTGCGCTTTGCTTCGGCACGGTACCGGAAATCACCTTCACCGCATTCCATGTGACCACTGGGACGGTCTTCATATCCGGGGCAAACCTGTCATCATCGCAGCGTCGCGACTGGATGAGCCGCTTCGACTTGCACTTAGGGGTTTAGTGGCTATCACTCGCCCTTTTCTTATTACGTACCAACACTATCCTGGCCTCAAATTCGCCCCGCCTTGTCTTTTCCTTTTATCTTCTTCTGCTGTGTTCAAATACTTTTGACTTTTTCATCTTTTGACTTCTTTCTTTCCTCAAGAAAGTTGAATTCCTCTCTCACAACTTGAGTCCTATTGTAGCAATAGGTTGACTTCATTCTCAATTCTTCTTCCGAGCCAAGGATTGAATCCACCCCCACTACTAAACTGTTCCTTGCCATATCTTCCGGTGTAAGCTTATCATCGCAGCCATGGCCCCTCACGCAGATGGTCCGACTACCCGCTCGGGCAACGGTTCGACGGCTTCGTCTCGATACCATTCCTCGTCGACCGAGGGCGCGATTGAGGCCGAGAACAAATACGCGGCCCACAATTACCACCCGCTTCCCGTCGTGTTTGCGCGTGCGCAAGGCGCCGATGTCTGGGACCCGGAAGGCAAGCACTACATTGACTTCCTTTCCGCCTATAGCGCTGTGAATCAAGGGCATTGCCATCCAGAGCTGGTAAAGGCCCTGACTGAACAGGCCGGAAGGTTGACCTTGAGCTCTAGGGCGTTTCACAATGACGTCTTTCCCAAATGGGCGGAAAAGGTGCAGACGATGTTTGGATACGACATGGTCCTGCCAATGAACACAGGCGCCGAAGCCGTAGAGACGGCTATAAAGATTGCAAGGAAATGGGCGTACAAAGTCAAGGGAGTTCCCCAGGGCAAGGCCTGGGTCTTTGGTGCCGAGGAGAACTTCCACGGCCGGACAGTATGAAATTTCTTCTCTCTTTTATAGTTTCTTATAATCACCGACGGTGATTGCCTTTCTAACACCATCGATAGATGACGGCCGTGTCCCTATCAACCGACCCGGAGTCGAAAGATAACTACGGTCCATACGTTCCCAATATCGGTGCCGTTTCCCCGTCGACTGGCAAGCCTATTCGGTACAACAACGCCGCCGATCTGGAGGAGGTGCTCGAGGCTCACGGACGGGAGACTGCGGCATTCATCGTCGAGCCTATTCAGGGAGAGGCGGGAGTAGTAGTCCCCGATGATGATTACTTGGCCAAGGTACATGCGCTCTGCAAGAAGCACAACGTGCTTATGATCTGCGATGAGATCCAGACAGGTATCGGTCGTACGGGGCGGATGCTATGTTCTCAATGGTCAGGTATCAAGCCAGACATGATTACTTTGGGGAAAGCCATCTCTGGTGGAATGTATCCAGTCAGCTGCGTCCTTAGCAGTAAAGAGATTATGCTTGTCGTCGAGCCTGGCACGCACGGCTCGACGTACGGCGGAAACCCACTTGGCTGCGCTGTCTCTATACGTGCTCTTGAGCTTATGGAAGAGGAGCAGCTTACCCAGAAGGCTGAGAAGCTTGGTAACATGTTCCGCAGCGGTCTAGCGTCATTTAATTCGCCCGTCGTCAAGACGATCCGCGGAAAGGGGCTACTGAACGCCGTCGTGATCGACGAATCAAAAACAAATGGTCACTCAGCTTGGGACCTGTGCCTTCTCCTGAAGGAAAGAGGACTTCTGGTAAGGCTAGGGCATACGCTCATGTTATTTTCTTTTGCAATATTGTAACAGTTAGCTTACGCGGACATCAGGCTAAACCGACCCATGGGAACATCATCCGATTTGCGCCGCCATTGGTCATCTCGGAAGCGCAGCTTCGGAAGGCCATGGCCATTATTGGCGATGCATTGCAGGAGCTACCGAAGATGAAAAAGCACGAGGACGTCCACGTCGGACTGGAGAATTGATTCCTCGCAGCGTACCACTTGAAACTAACGTGCCTTTTTTAAACACCCCGCATGGATTGATTTATACCTCTTTATACCTCTTAACGAATTAAAAGGGAACGGATGGGCATTGATTGGACGGGCTCGGGGACTATTCGCTGGCAAGGCGTACAACGCGCTACAAAGTGGAAAAAGGGTGGTAAGAAAGTGCGAGGTTATCTACCTACATACATAGTAAACACCTGAATCCGGGTCTTGTGTCCCGCAACCCTGGCCTAGACGAGGTTCTAGGTTTGTGGTCTGGTGAATATAGTAGGTTACCGTGTTACTACCGTTACTATATGAACATACATGAAAAGATGCTACAGTTAGCCATCCATAGCTTCCGTTCCTGCCTAGAGCTACCTAGAGTAGAAGCTTCAGGGATCTTAATGGCGATCTAGGGGGTTGTACAACATTAGATACGCATATGGGTATCTAGTCCGCGCAAGTACAGTTGTAGGAATGATCATGTTGTCTCGCCTAAGTTCTAAACCGGTAATGCGGGGACCCTGTCTGCCTGTCTGCGGGATCCATCCTGTGTGGGTAGCGGTGGTGCTTAGTTGGAGGCGTAGGAATTACTGAGAAGGGGAATGGCTGATAGGCCGATACGATTGCAAGCCCCGAGCCCTTTGAGATCCCGTAGTCGATGACTGGACCGAACCTGGGAGATACAAGCCCGTCCTATAGGCTGGGCTAACTCGACTTAGGTCCCGTCCTTACCTGAGCCAACGCAGGTAAACGTGTCTGACACACTACGATTTCGTGGTGGCCCGGCGGCCGCATGCCGCAGGAATCAGGATAGCTGCAGCCTGCATGGGATCGTCGACCCGTCTTCTATAGGTCTGAAGATTCGGCATAAGTTCTACTTACTAAGGGGTGTACGTGGCGAGGGTTAAGGATATTATAATGGGATAATTAATTGCGGTGTTTTTTTTTTGTATTTGTATCTTATGTCTTGTTTGAATTCATATCTAATGTGAGTGTTTTGTTAGATTTGGTGCAGTAGATGATTCGCAATGGAAATCCGGTCAGCAAAACCCTCGATAAGCCTTCGGATCAAATCAATCAAGATTCAGGAACAGGAACCTTAATGAGACAAGAAAGAGCTTAAACCTAATAAGAATGAGATCTTCAAGTTGTCGACAGCTCAATTGTATGTACTATCTAGAGAGACAAAAACGGGGCAAACGAAGGCCAACCTAAAGCTTTGCCTACCTAGCTAATGCCTGTCAAAATGCTCGCCTCGGGTCTCCGATTTGTTCTCGGATCGAGAGACGTGCATACCGCCAGGGGGCTATCCACTGCAGCCGAGTACGTGTATGTAGTTTCGGTCTGCCTAAAGCTGACACATGCGATGAACGGGTTGCATACAGCTCGATCTGCAAGGAGGTTCAGCGAGCTGGATAGCATCTACTTGACTTAGTATCTTAGGTATATATGTGGTGATGTGTGTGCGAGAGCGTGAGTGTGTGCCAAGTCACTTGAATAGTGAGAATAAGAAGGGGAATAGATTAGGTGGTTTACTCGTAAGAGGTAGAGTAGACTAGAAAGCTTCTCACTTACACAGCTATCTCTGACGAATCGAAACACTCACTTGAGATAGACAACACATTTATGTCACCGTCAGCAAAGGGACGGAATGGAAAATACAGTGCCATGTAATGCGATCATAGATAAGAAGAATAAAAGGGGATAATAAGGGCAGATAAGGTAGCTATAGGATGCTCCAATACGAACAAGCACCGATCGCGGGGGATAAGGGGGGTGGATAAGAAGGAAGGGGGACGGAAAGATAGGGAGAACGCGGATCGAAAACGAGCCTCCTTTTTTTTTCAGGGTCCTACCTACAACCTCTTTGTCCTACGTCCTACGATCGATACCATATAAGCGCCAACCCTGTCCTACAGGCGAATGTTCCAACGGATTGGGGAAGTCTTGTGACCAGAGTGACCAAGCGACCAGACGACTAGATCGGTACCCCCGAACAGTACTATGATAGAAGTAACCGTGACAGTGACACAGCCCAACTCTCTATTCTAGTTTAGACCAAGTCAGACCAGTTTGTAGCCATCCGTGATCACCTCATGATTGTGTTTTATGAGCATCATTCTTCTAGCTCGAAAGCCCCTCGGTGTGTGTACGAAGAGTCAGCAGCAAGCACATGGGACTTATTCACAAAGGATGACGGAAAATAAGCTCATCATTTTCTTTTCGAGGTCATGGGCGTAAGGGGGAAAAAAGAAACCGAGAAAATAGGCACAGGCGGTCGAGTAATGATGCAATGATGCAATGCGAATTGGTTGCTTACGATTTGCGCTGGGATCGACAAGAACAAGAACACAAAGGAACATGGGATAGGGGGGTAGGGGGTAAGGGGGCAATAAGAAGATGACTAGAAGAAGAACTTTGACTAGAAGAAGAACTATGTAGAAAGACTGAACTGAATTGGACATCATTTTCTTACGATAAGAGGTGATGCAAAAATGCAAACAACGATTTAGGTTGACAGGTTGTTTTTTTGACCGCCTTCCCCAGATGGACTCGGGAGGAATCAAAGGAATGACTGAAGCTTGAAGGGCGATCAATGGGTGACGAATTGGGGCCTATCAAGGTTGTGGGAAGGGGGTTTTAGCGTGCATCGAAAGAAGCATTGGAATTGGAGAAAAACGCTAGATCCATTCATGTCGAGCGTACATAGTAGCGCCCTAGCGCCCTGGCGGGTTGTGGGCTTTAGCTTTGGGCGTCAGGGTGTTTCTGTGTTTGGGGGTGGTGTTGGAGTTGGAGTTAATGGAAGTTGTGGGAACGTTTTGGCGGACATGGGCTTGATGGGCCACCTGGGCTGCCTGGGGCAATAAGGGAGTCGACCCTGTAATTCAATCAGCTAGTGGACCTACCGGCGAGGAATAGCGAGGACCAGCAGCAACCAACAGGAACCAGCAACACTGTTCAAGACAAGGGGGAGGTTGTGTGTCGCGGGTGATATTATTTGCTAGACCCAAGTGGAAACAGTGGAGACAGGTCTAGCGGAATCGGCTTCTAGATTTGGCGTTGCGTGTCAGTGGTCAGTGGCCCCAGTGGTAGCGGGTTTTGGAGTTTTAGCGTCCTGGGTTAGGGACCCCCCAGTCCCAATCTCACAAAGTCTTGGTCTTGGGAACCATTGAAGTTATTGGGGGGCTAGGGGCTTTATGTTTTTTTACTTGGGCTTGGGGCAGTTGGGGGTACCTTATCACGCAAGTCACAGTATCGTTATCATGCTAAAGAGTCACGAGTGACGAGTCTGATCTTCATTGTTCTAATCGGCCGTCGCTTCGTTGCGAGTCTGCAGTTTACTAGCTGAACCGTCCACTGTCCTACCTTAGTATTGTTTCTAAAAAACATGTGCATGGCATGGTACCTTGCCTTTTTGTCCCGTGAGCAACATTGCCATTGACTTGGGCGTCTCGCCTCATCAATCTCTCATCTCACCTCTTACTTCGCACCTCGCACCTCGACAACTTCCTACCTATCGTCTTGTCCTTTCTCCTACTTTCTTCACTCCTAATAACTTTGTCTCCCTTATTCACCTTTCCCAGGTCTCCTTCGCTATACCTTAGGTATACTTCTGTTATAACCCTTTCCCCCCCATTAATACCTTCTACCATTTAATCCCCCCTCAATTCCATTCTGAGAGCCCCAATTCCAATCGATACACCAATACATCGATACATCGATACATCGTATACACAGCCGATACCGTTCGATAACATCATTCAATTCCAACTTGTCTCCCCCCCTGTCAATGGTCAGAGGCGCAAATAGAGTACATGCTACAGACCGAGTCATTCACTTGATAATCGGTCAACCCAGCCACGCCAACTTGCGCACCTTGGTCTAGATAGTAGCAAGGCTACATAGGCAATCGTTTTTCGTTACTAGAGCGCATCTCCAGCAGTTCTAGGTAGCTGCCGTCCGAGAATCTCGCAGCTGAGCTATCATTGACTACCTGCGCTGCCTGCGGCACCACCACCCCTGTCTGGTATACAAGGTACCTCTAGGACCTACATACGACCTCCAGGGCTTGCAGCCTACCTACCTACATGTACAGGACCTAGCAAGTCTAGCTACTGGTCCCATACGTAGACGATCTACGTTCCGTTTCTGCCTTTTTGCTCTCCAGGCGCCAGACGTTCAACCGTCGTCTCTTCTTCCCCTTCAACATCTGGGAATCCCACCAGTATCTGGCTGTCGCGAGAGAGGCAACCATCTCCCATCGTTGTACTCTTGTGTCTATCGAGGTGACACAGTACCATCCCCGCCTTTCAAGGTTCCTGTCCCAAGGGGCCTCGACTCTCCGCCGACCGACCTATCGGATACCCTGCCTCTACGGAGTACATCATTCACATCCACTTTGACGTCCAGGTCCCCAAAATCCTGAGGCCTTGGTCGAGTGATCTAGAGACACGCGAACTTTCCAACCATCTTTCTCTTCGACTTCATTCGCGCCCGCCGAGCGCACCTCTACCCTTCCATCGACGAACCATCACATCCATCTACCGACGCCCCGGCTTGAATGTGTACATGACGAATACTCGAGCCGCCGACTTGATCCCGATTCCTTTATAAGCCCCCGGGCTGCATTACCCAAGCTTCCTGTCATACGTCAACCCACACAGGAAGCCATGGCTGATCCTCGAGCGGCTTCAGGCTCGTCCTCGCGACGGGCAAGAGCTGCCGACGATGTCGTTGGCCAGTTCGTTATCGGTTCCGAGATAGGCAAAGGTAGCTTCGCCCAGGTATATATGGGCAAGCATAAGGTTCGAACCCCCTATATTTACTAGTACTTTCTATCGTGGTCTGTTGCTTTGTGCATCTATTGGAGCAGCAATGTCGACTTTGGGCTCTGCACATCGGGCGGTATGGATCGCAGAGCTCATTCCCATATAGCTATGAGTCATACTTGAAGGTCCCAGCTTGGCTAACAGAAATGGCACAGGAATCCGGCGCCCTGGTGGCTATCAAATCCGTTGAGCTTGCGAGGCTTAACAAGAAGCTGAAAGAGAACCTTTACAGCGAAATTAAGATCCTCAAGAAGCTCCGACATCCGCACATCGTCGCCCTTCATGACTGCGTCGAATCGTCAACCCACATCAATCTTATGATGGAATACTGTGAGCTGGGAGATTTGTCCTTGTTCATCAAGAAGAGAGAAAAGCTCATCACCCACCCTGCTACTTGTGACATGGCTCGAAAGTACCCGAGCAATCCCGGTGCCGGCCTTAATGAGGTCATCATCCGACATTTTGTCAAGCAGCTTGCTAGCGCTTTGCAGTTCTTGCGGGCAGGTAATTTCGTCCACCGGGACATTAAGCCTCAGAATCTCCTCCTGCTACCGTCGCTCCAGTACAGACAGTCAAGTAAGGAATGCCGTCCGATCCTTGGAGCCAGCCACGATTCGTTAATACCGGCTGTCGGGTTGCAATCGTTGCCGATGTTGAAGCTCGCTGATTTCGGATTCGCTCGTGTCCTACCATCAACGTCCTTAGCTGAGACGTTATGCGGATCTCCTCTCTATATGGCACCCGAAATTCTCCGCTACGAACGATACGATGCCAAGGCAGATTTGTGGTCTGTTGGAACTGTCGTGTACGAGATGATTTCCGGCAAACCCCCGTTTCGAGCGAACAATCACGTTGAACTTCTGAGAAAGATCGAAAGTTCTGATGCTCAAGTCAAGTTTTCGCGAGATTGCCAAGTCACCGCGGACCTCAAGGCCTTGGTTCGGGCTCTCCTGAAGCGCAATCCTGTCGAGAGATTAAGCTTCGAGAACTTTTTCAGTCACCCTATCATTGCAGACGATATACCTAATTTAGTCGAAGACGATGTGCCCAGAATCCAGAGGCAGCCGTCGAGAGATGTGCGTGCTATCTCCAGAACCGACGAGCCTGAACAGCTTGCACGACGCATGTCGACTCACCGCCGCTATGGTACCGACCCGGACACGATCCGTCATGATGCTACATCTTCATCACCCCGTGAGAGAGTGTTGAAGCCGTCGCCGCTAGGCTCACCAACCGAATTTCGGAATCAGAACCCGCATATCCATACCGCATCACACGCTACGTATTCGCCCCAAGAAGACATCGTTCCGGGTCTTGGAATTCGACGACCGCAAGCGCCGGCGCCTTCCACATCGGCACCCACTCGAGGAGCCCTTACTGAGGATCGAAGAAATCGTGGTTTATCCAACGCTTCCGTCAATAGATATCGTGATGGTCAGTCTCCTCCATATGAGGAGACCGTTAAGAGCAAGGGCAGATCAGAGCGCTATGCCATAGACGAACGAGAAAGAGTTGCTCAGGAGATCGCTTTTGAGCGGGATTACGTTGTTGTAGAAAAGAAACACGTGGAGGTAAACGCTTTCGCAGATGAGCTAGCCGCTAAGGGTGCACAGGCACAAGCACAAGCGTCGTCCCCTAGATCGGGACAGATTGTCCGCCGTGCTACTCAACAAGGCGTGCCGACGTCGACTACTGGTGCGATTCCTGCCCAGCCATCCAATGCGCTTCAGATCGCCCAAGGCCGGCCAAGAGCTGACCACTATCGTCGAAACTCATATGATAGGAACATGTCTGGTAGCCCAGGCTCTACAACGTCTGCTATCTATAACGCAATTTCGGATGCGAGCCTAAGAATTTTTGGCTTCAAGTATCCGAAACACATGCTTGGTAAAGGCGCATCGCCTCCGCATCCCTACACCGCATTTCCTGCCTACCCTACTCCAGCTGCTCCGGCCGGTCTTATTACCGATGGTCGTCAAGGCGGACCGGTCGACGAAGACCAGCGTGTAGCCCAAATTGTTGAGGATTACGCTACGCAAAGCGACGTTGTGTGGGGGTTTGCCGAGGTCAAATACAAGCAGCTAGTCCCATTGGCGCCTTCGATGGATCATGGTCTCGGCGGAATATCTGCTGATAAGGTGGCCTCGGAAGAAGACGATGGTCTCACGGTAGAGGCGGTTGTGGCACTATCGGAGGAAGCTCTCGTTCTCTACGTTAAAGCGCTTTCGCTCTTGGCTAAGTCTATGGACATTGCAAATATTTGGTGGACGCGCAGGAACCGCATCGATTCCAATTCGGCGCAGCATGTTATTAACCGCGATGCGGCAAGCATCCAGAATCTGATAACGAGAGTCAACTCTGCCGTCCAATGGGTTCGCCGACGATTCAATGAGACGTTAGAAAAAGCCGACATCGTAAAACTAAAGTTACTCGAGGCCCAGAAGCAACTTCCGGAAGACCATCCGAGCCACCCAGCGAACAACCAACTAGAAACTATCGCTATGGGTACATCAAATACCGAAGGCATAGTCTTGACAGCAGGCCTTAGCGCTGAAAGGTTAATGTACGAGAGGGCTTTGGAAATGAGCCGCGCAGCCGCCATCAACGAGATTGCCAATGAGGATTTGCACGGGTGCGAAATCTCGTACATGACGGCTATCCGCATGCTTGAGGCGGTGCTAGATAACGATGAGGAGTTATCAAAGCGCAGGCTGTCTGGATCATCAAGGACGGATCGTGACGTGGTTCGTGAAGGTGCATCGGAAATGAACCAGGACGACCAGCAATCTGTTCATAAGAGTATGTGATATGTTGCCCCCTTCATATGAAACGAAACTAGGCGGCTAACTAGATCCTAAGTGATCCAAATGATTCAGGGTAGACTTGCGGCCCTTCGAAAGAAGCTGCAGATGATTGCGAATGCCTCCAAGGCGCAACAGCAGAATCTAGCCCGAAAACGCAGCGGCGACGTAGCTCCGAGAAGCCTTCCTACA